>WMED01012639.1:0-14743 GCA_019650415.1 Pipa parva
CCGGCGTATAAGACAACCCCCAACTTTTCAGATGATTTTCAGGGGTTAAAAAGTAGTCTTTTACTCCAGCAAATACAGTAATCAATACAGAGAGGATAGTTTAATAAAATACATAAAAAATAAATAATGTTGATATTAGAGTGTATATGCCAAAAAATTGTCATTGCTATAATTGACATCAGAAAAATAAAAATTCCTATGTGGATTGGCAAAGCAGTTATTCAAACTTGTAAAAATGTAATATTTCAATGTATGAATTTTACAGCTTTCTGGCATTTCTTATATTTACTGATAGCAGCCATGTTGTATGTGTTGATTAAACAAACCCCATCACTCCTGAAAGCCCATTTTTATCGTTAAATATCTTTTTTTTCTAGACACCATATATTTTTATTTGCTATTTTTTTTAAATGTACCCAGCAACCCGTAACTAAGCAACTAGCCACTAAGTAAAGTACAGATTAAACAAGCTATAGTACAATACCTAAATAGAAAGATAAGTAATGAAATAGAATTCTAAATAAAGCTTCAGATTAATTTATAGACTGACCAGAAAGATTAAAACAAAAAAGATTAAATAAAAGTGAAATAATTAAATAAAGCATAAAAAAATAAAGACCACATACATAATGTCTTAGAATTTGACTAAAAGATACTAAAAATGAATTCTAAGGTGGACAACCATTTTAGAAAACAGTACAGCCAAAAAATGAAAATACCTTTTATATTTGTGCCTGTTAATTGAAAATGGTGGGAATTTTCAATTTTTTCCATTAACCATTATATCGCATTTATAGAAAATATTGTTAACACTTAACAATTGTAAATTAATCCTAATCATTTGAAAATCCAAATTATAATGATAGCATCCGTAAACTGATGGCTCATGGACTCTCCCCTTACTAAAATTCCTTCAGCTGGCCTTACATGATACAATCAAATCATTTTAAATGATGTCACGATTGATCTATTAATCACAAAATATTTTTTTTTACAGAAATTTAGAGGTTTCATCAGCGCTGTAAACCAACATTATTAAAAATTATTTCTACAGATATCAGCTAAATACAATATTTTCCACAATCCAAAATGTACAAATGATCTTTTACATAAATGACATTCTCTTTGATGGAATGATTTGAAAAATTAACCTAATTATGTTCCCACCTGTAAAATGTCTTGGGGCATTTTAATTTACCTGGTTGTTTAATTTACCTACAGCAATAGTTGGCATAGCTCATCTTGTAAACAAAGACTGTCAAGCTCCCATATTGTACCTTAACAATCTGGAAGGAGTATATCCTGGACATTGATTAATGGTACGAATTGTACAAAAGCTTACCTCTTGAAACTACAAAGGATCACACCATAGATTCCCATACTTTCCAAGCCTCACCATCTGTTTAGGTTTTCTCAATAGTCACACAGGATCACTGGCAGCTATCACAGAACTACCCAATATATGTATATATATATATATATATATATATATATATATACATATATATATATATACAGTATATATATATATATATATATATATATAATAAATCTGTGCATATTATGTACATTATTAGTAATATGCTATTTTTCAGGAATTAGAATATTTATTAACAGAAGCAGGATAACAATTTGGAACATCTAAAGAAGAAATATTGAAATCTCACATTCTACAATCTCATTTAAATTAGATTGATGAGGTTCAGTTAAAATGTATACAATGGAAAGCACAGAAAATGGTCAGATGTTAGGATGAAAAACCCCATAATCTAGGTTTACCAGAATAATTCTTGGTACTGAGCTAAAGGCTTATAATAACATTCAGCTCAGAGGATCCCTTACTTTATACATAATTGGCATTAGTTAAGATTTCTGATCCTTTGTATAAAAAAAAAACTTTTTAGAAATGATTTTAGACAAAATATGACAGTATTTTATTGTTTTAGAACCTTCCATTCGGTTCATTATAATTCCACTCCCATATTCCAGAAATGAGTATGAGATGAAATGAATTAATCTATGGTAATTATTAGTAACTTGGAGTGCACAATTTAATGATATTTCCGAGATACAATCCCTGACATATTTTCCTATGAAGAAAAGTTTACTTAAGAGGAACTAAAGGTATCTACACACAAACACATATATATAAGTAGTGCATCTATCTGCCTCCTAAATCATTGTATTAAGGAATCCAGAATCACTCTGCAGTCTCTGTACCAACCCACTGAAGTTTGCACAGCTCTGCACATTGATGGCAGCCATTTTGAACACATTAAGCATGTTAATCCTGACCTGTGACATCACTGCAGAAGTACTGGCAGGAAGCTACATCTTATTGGCTTCACACTGCCTGTAATTGTCAGTACTTTCACTCTCATTAGTGGTAAAGGGCTTACAGCAGCAGCAAACAAGAAAAGCATTTTACTATCATTTTTTAAATAGATAAGATATAGATCGTGATGTTGGCTAAACAATGTGGTTGCTTGCATGCACCCGATTGTGCTTGCTGCTAAGTGCAAGCAAGATTGGGTGTTTTAATGCATTTAATTTGTTTTGCTAACATCACAACCTTACATGCTCAGTGATTGCATCTTTGCGGCTTATCCATTTGTATTTTTATACTGACACCCATCCAGCTTCATTCGGTAAGTGAAAGCATGATTGGGTGTTTTCAAACGCTTTTTTGTGGATTCTCCACAGTATGGAAATCCATATAGAAACATTTACTAAATTTTTGATTTTAGGTTTAGTTTTCCTTTAACCAGTCCCCCCCCCCCCCCCCCCCCCCCCCCCCCCCCCCTCCCCCTCCCAGCCCTGTGGCTACTCTCCAGGTTTTCCCTGCTCTGGTCTATCTTACTGCTCACACTCTGTCCTGTTTTATCTGATTTAGCGCTTAGCACTACAGGTTCTCTCTGTCTCTCTCCCAGCACTGCTTTAAATTCCTGTGAGCTGATCACAGAAACAGCAGCTGAGGTAGAGAAACACTAGATCAGATACAGCCAGACTGGGAGAGAATTGGTTAAGGAATGGAGTGGGTGAGGTTAAGGGGGGTCACTACATACTTCCCTTATCTCCCCAGCATGTTTCAGCTGCTCCAAGGTCATCAACCACTGCCTCTGAGAGGGTTAGGGAAGAGGCAATGGTGTATTCTCCATCCCAGTTTATGCAGACAAGTGAAAAAAAAAAATCAGGAATCAGCTAGTGATTCATATTTTATTAAAGGTACAGTTTTATTTATTTATTTTTGTGCTCTAGTGTCCCTTTAAGTCATAGCCATACTTTCTATCCCTATCTTATAGTGACTTGTTTGCTGATTAACATTTCAGCGTTAATGTGAGAACGTCCTTCAGTTCTACTATGCTGAACGTCTCGTACCTAAGGGAAAAAGTATGATACAACTGAACTGTACAAGTGCGTCTATGAATGTATGTAAAGTAGAAGAAAATATAAAATTTATAGAAATATGAAATGTACATATGGACTGGACTCCTCAATGTGGTGTTGTAACATCATTTTCAGTTGATCATTTCTTTTTTTTTAATCTGTGGCTTCATAATTTTAGAATTGAAACAGTCCGTTGCTAGACTTTGTTAGCTTTGCAACCTGATAATCATCTCAAAGACATGGTGGAAGAGACATAGGACAGGGGGCCTAAACAGATATTAAAAAAACAGCAAGTGTCGGATTGCCTTAGCAAAGAAGCAAACGCCACTGGATGAGGTTTTTTAGCATAGTGGGACGTGGTTAGTCAATCAATAGCATATGCAAAGTGAAGCAAATTCAACCAGAAGACCCCAAACGCAGTTCAAAAACATCATCCTTACAATGTCCTATTAACCTTATTAAGTGAAAATCCCTTTCTATGTGACAAAATTCCCTGTACATACACCACACCATATACCTGCCATCAGTCCCCTCATTTTCCACTTTCATCTGGCGAAGGCAAAAACAACAAATTAAGAGCAGTAGGCTTTGCTGAATTTGCCACTGATGCAGTTCAACTCTTGAAGAATAGCTGAATTATGTGCGCACATGCATACAAAGTAATGTAATTTATAGGCGATCATCACATCACAGACTATGCTGAATAGGTAAACATGGGGAAGGGTTCAATGAACATGAGTGCGGACTTACATGAAACAGTCACTATGTCTGTTTTCTATCTGTCACTAGACGAGAAACAACAGAAATTAATAATGAAATAGTCACTATGATCTGCTCTTTGACAAACAACATGGCTACAACATCAAACAAACTTTAAATGAAAGACAGTCGTCACCAGTACAAAGTAGAAAGTAAAATGTACACATTAATACTGTACATTATATAGCTGAAAATGGAATTGGGTAACCAGATGTATTGCATCTCCTGAGCCCAGCAGGTGGGGGGAAAAAGATTATGTTGCAAATGTTAATGCTGGCACTGCAATTTAGCCCATAGAAACTAAAAGCGTATTATTGAAAAGTCATTTGTAGTGTATAATCATCATTTTCAGGACAGCTGGAGTCCTGAGACCTACATACTCCTTTACTTTGCTGTACATCAGCATCTTTTTTCTTTTTATTTGCTTCTAAAGGAAGGATATTGCTAATTGAAGATTAATTGAAAGATTAATTGCATGGCCAACTTTTATGACTTATGCTCAGTGTAAAGCGTGCTAATTTCTTAACAGATGGCGGAACAATAATCCTAAAAGTGTGCCTTAGCTGGATTATAGTTAAGCACATTTTAAGGGTCTTATCCCTTAAGATACCAACCAATTTAATGGATCATTGATATTGTATAATTAAGAAAGAAAAAAAGGTTATCATGGCAATAATAAACATGACCAAGCTTAAACAGAATTTAATAAATGACTTAGGATTTATGGGTCACCCCATTTTTTATTGCAATGCTATTTAAGGTAAAATGGAACTTATGCATAAGTAGATTTAATCACCCTAATTTGTTTATCTTTTTTAAAGGGACAAAAAGTATAAGGCCATCCCATATTGTACACACAATGAGCCTCATTAACTAAAGGCAAATTCAAATGTCAAATTCACTTTGCTACAATTTGAGTCGCGTCACCAAAATAGTCGCAAATTCATTGCTCACTATTGACTAAGTGGAGAATACGCTTGTCGAACAGGCTGACAGCAGTGAACATTGTCACATGCGTAGTGTGACGGAGTCAGTCAGATAGAAGTAGGATGAGAAGTCATGTGGAGTGAGGCAAATTCAACAAATGAAGGGCAGTGACGTCAGTCTCCCACTGTCTCACTAACTGTATTCTGTGAATATTCTATCCATTTCTATGTCACCTTGTCCCTAGGTCATTTAGTCACTTAGTCTCAATTGCCATTGTCACTTTTGATTAAATAGTCTCCTTACATAACACTGGAGCCCTGCCATCAACCCTCTAATTGTACAGTCTGAAGTTCGTAAAATGCATTTATGGTTACTGTATATTCAGTCTGTGCTTTCATTGTAAATTTTTTCTATAAAGTAGGATATTTAGTATTGGGCTTTTGGGTACACTTTCTGAATACTTATTATCTAAAGCATGATAGAAAACAATGGGACTGGGTGATGTACCGATTCAACAGAACACCATCTGTTTATCACTATTAGACAGGCCTGTGTTGCTGCCATCCTTAAACTACAATATAGAATAATAATGTACTCTGCATATCTAATGAATGTTCATGTAATAGTTAATGAAGCCCTAAAACTCCTACCATGTAAATAGCCTAAAGGGCATATTTAAATGTAGATGTGTGAATTCAATATAATTCACTACTTTGCCAACTTCACAAGTTTCTGACATTACGCTGTATTTTCGTACCAATGTCTATTCCTCCGCAAAAGCATCAAGAGTTCAATACAAGGCGTACTTGTGTAAATAAATGCATTTGCTTCTGCTGTACAATGAGTGAAATGTTAAGATTAAACTCTTTCATGCAAATTCACTCTTTGATAAATGTTCCTCCTATTCTGTCCTGGGTGAGACAATAATGGGGGTAATTCAGCAAACGCTTTAAAGGGATTCCAGTCTCGGCGAGTCCACTCGAGTTGCCTCGCTGAGACTAGAATCCCTTTAAAGCGTTCGCTGATGTCCGTGTGCAGGACATCAGCGAGCGCATAACAGTATGTGCGAGCTGAGGGGAAGCTTCGCAAGGTGCGTTCATACCTTGCTGAATTACCCCCAGAGAGAAGAACTGGTTGGGTGTCTGTGACGTAGGCTCTACCCTCATATGTTGCAGTCTGTATGCTCCCCTATCTGGATTATAGTTTCATTTGGAAAATTGTGTTTTCTTAGTCAAAACTTTTAAAGGCCACATTCTGAGAAGTCTGAATAGTAACACACAGCTATGTATTTGCGTCTCTTCTCCACTTATCCATGGTCGCTTATTGAACAAACTCTGCGAAGTGATGAATACGCAACCAATGCAAGCATCTATGATAGTTATGATCACACAGAGCTTTTCGCATCACTTTGCATGTGTGTGCTCACTATAAGAGGAGGAGTGGTGTGAATGCGATTAGGTGAACGTCTCTGAATTCACCTGTTTGTCTTTGCCATTTCAAAGTGGTGAATTAAGGGGTTGATGGCAGGGCTCCAGTGTTGTGTAAAGGTGATTACTCATTCACAAGAGACAATGGCAACTGCGCCTAAGTGACAACATGACCTAGGGACAAGGTGACATAGAAATAAATAGAATATTCACATTATAAAATAGGACTGTGTGAGACTGACGTCACTGCCCTTCACTTGTCAAATTCTCCTCACTCTGCATGACTTCTCATCCTACTTCTATCCAGTTTATATGCCACACTACACATGCCACAGTGATCGCAGCTGTCTGCCTGTTCAACAAGAGTATTCTCCACTTAGTCTATACTAAGGAGTGAATGCGCAACTATGTTGGCGATACAACTTTAATTGTAGTGAGCTGAATTCACCCTTTAGTCAATAAGGCCCTAATTCACCATAGTGCGAACTGAGTCGTGAAGCGTTCGGCTCAATTCGCACTTGGTGTTATGCACTCGGACATCAGCATGCGTATTAAAGGGATTCCCCTCCCGGCGAAGAGACTCGAGTGCTCTCGCCGGGAGGGGAATCCCTTTAATGCGCATGCTGATGTCTGCGTGCAGGACATCAGCATGCGCATAACACCAAGTGCGAATTGAGCCGAACGCTTCGCGGCTCAGTTTGCACTATGGTGAATTAGGGCCTAAATGTTTATTAATAATTTAAACCAGAGCTGCTCACATGCTATTGATACTAAGTTTGTTTTAAGTGAAATAGTTTCATCAGAGTTAACAAAAGCAACAGCATTATTCTTTTTATGTAAATCAATTCACTGAACACTGCCAGTGCCTTGACACAATGTTCTTTCCTAATTTAAAACAAGAGCATATAGACAGGACCAACTAGCTTCATTTTTTATGAAGTCTTCTTATAGTCAATGAAAGGCTTACTGGTACATTAATATCTACCTTTTGGGTATCAATCTCTTACACTGTAAAATGTAGTTTGAAAGTGGCACAAAAACGTGGTTGGACAATTTTGGTTCTTGTGTTAATTTTTATCATTTTTTTGCATGCCTTCTTTCTTTCAGGTCTTAGAATCAATCATATTAATACTAAGGTAAATATTTACATTTAATTATACAGTTAGTCCTCGGGTTACGACGGTCTCGAGTTACGTCGTTTCGGGGTTACAACGCTTTATACAATGCCTTGTTCCGACTTACACGGTTTTGTGACGTAAGTCGAACTGTATGCAACCATGCCTTGTTCCGACTTACACGGTTTTGCGACGTAGCGACATAAGTCGAACCATACTGTATGAATGTATGATCCGACTTACATCGAAATTCGGTTTACGACGCTGCGTAAGAACGGATCAACGACGCAAGTCGAGGACTACCTGTAGTTATGTGTAATTCTACATGTGTACAATTTGCAAGAATTTCTGAAACATGCCAAATTATCCATAGGTTGCAAAAAGCATCCTGCAACTCTACCATGAAATAACAAGTTGCCAACTTAATCAAAGAATAAAGAATTAAACCCATGACAAGGTTCCCTATGCCATGTTATTTATTCTGGAGAAGAGAAGCTTAAGGGGAACACGATAACCAAATAAGAATTTGATGGGGAGAACATTCAAATTTCCCAAAATCTTTAATTGACAGGAACCTTAGAATAATTTCACTTGAGCCAGTGACAGTTTTTACACATGCTCTGTGGAACCCAGTGCCTAAGACACCAGATTCCTCAGCAGGGATTGAATCTGAATTGCTACAAAGGCTGCCATGTACTTATGAAATAACGCATGCAGAAGAAGTAAAAATAGTGTTTTGTTGACATGAGGTCTAAATTAATCCATTATTAGGAGATTTTATTTTTTCTTTAAAAAGTTGGATGTTTTTTGCAATACAAATCCAATGTTACTTTGAGCCTAAAAGGGGGATTAGAAATTGTTGATGTACACACTAGTACAGTGGGAGGGGGGAGGGGAGCAACATAAAATAGAAGTGGATAATGAGAAGAAAAATGAATGGGCATCTTTGAAAACATTGTAAAATGTAAAAACCTCACAGATGGCCAGTGGACTGACCTAATAACTTTTTACTCACTTTTTAACGTTTTAATCCCAGAAGGTCTATCACCACTTGAAAGAAGTGAAAGAAGAAGATATCAAAGACTATGAAAGACTTAGAGGCAGAAATGACAGCCTATATGTGAGTAACTCTGGTGAGTGGATCGCAGTAAATGTACACCTAGGAACATAAGCCCAGCAAGTTGCAAACTTGCTATACTTTGAGAACAATGACATGATCCTGTTAGATAAAAAGAAGTTGTGGTTCTGCTGCATAGGGATTATTAACCGGTATATGGAGAGACTATAAGCTACTCCACTGCAGTTCTGAATTTTAGTAAACAGTTTTACAGAATGTGATCATGAAGCTGGATGTTCCTTTTGAAAATTTAAAGTAGACAGGCCATTGCCCCGTCAAAAATACCCAAGGTGAGTTTCTTATACCAGCTAAGGCATTGGTGGCAAATACTTCTACTGCAACAGCATATGACCCAGTAGATGTATCTTCCAGGGTCTGAAATGGCTTGTTCAGTGATAATAATATTCAGTTTCTTAGCCTAGAATCCTTCAGTGGAGAAGGATGAGCACATACAAGTATTGAAATTGCGTTTCTCAACTCTCCAGCATACTTGTCATGTACGCTGGAGAGTTGAGAAACGCAATTTCAATACTTGTATGTGCTCATGTACATATGTAGAATTGACAAAATAAATAATATCTATCTATATCTATCTAACTATGGAGTCTCCACCTGTAATTTATCCTTAAATGTACTGAAATATGGACGCCAGCTCTTCAGTGCAATATATACAACATGTTTCAGGTACTGCACCCTTGAGACACTTGAAAAAGTGTGCATTGCCCAAAACATGTTGGGTATATTGCACTGAAGTTCCCAATAAAGGGCTGCAGCACTGCTGCTGTTGCTGGTTTCCTTCTTTCAGTATTTAAGGATGTGACCCAGACTTCTCTCAGGCCACGATATGGGGACAGTACTATTCACAAGAATGCTTTTGTAAGAAAGAACATTAAGGGGGGAATTCAGGAACCTCCGAAGTGAGGCGCGTAGTGTTCGCCTCACTTCGGAACAAGTGACATGCGCATGCTGATGTCCGCGTTCAGGACATCAGCATGCGCATTTCAATTGTTCCGAAGTGAGGCGAACACTACGCGCCTCACGTCGGAGCTTCATGAATTCCCCCCTAAAGGTCATGCCCAGGAGACTTGTCATACACACATTGATTCCTCATCAACTGTTGTTTCATTTGAAGGGTTTTTTAAATTATTTGCTTAAATCAATTATGAGTTATCAAATGTGACCGCTTTAATTGTTCACAAATCATGCAATCTTTTTAGCTTTTGTGTAGGAATTTTCAGTTACGTACCTTGTTCCTGCCTGATCATTGAGCTGATTTTCTGGTGGCTGGATCAGTGATTGACATCACTACCATGGGAAAAAAATGTTTCAACCAACTGAACTTAAGAGCAGACTGGAGTGAAACCAGGGTAAAACAACAGTGCATGAGATTAGATAAATGTGCACATAAGTCCTACTGAGAAAAGTCTATTCCACAGAAAAAAAAACATCTGCAGCCAGAAGTACCACCCCTGGTCCTCTTCAGAAAGTAAATGTACAGCCTATTGTGCATGCAGAAGCTATAACCAAACAATCAGTTAAGTTACAGGTACTTGATTCACTGTTCCTGGACAAATTCTGAAAATTATTGCTGCCAAATAAACAAAAGTCACTTGGAGGCTAGTGTAAGGCTGGTAGTACACGACTACTAGGGAGTAGGAGGTAGCAGTGGAAAGCAGACACAAAAAGGCTCCCAGACCCTAAGGCATGGAGTCTAAGGAAACCCCTGGTATTCACCTAGAGACCCCGCAAGGAGGTTAGGGCTTAGCTGCAGAGAGTAAACCAGGTCGCGGTCTCTAGGGCTGAGATAACTAGCAAAGGTATAGGGAAAGTGAGAATAAACATTGTCAAAAGCAGCCAAGGTCAGGGCTGGCAGCAAAGGCTCATATACTGAGCACTAGCAGAGTCAGGGAAGGTGACAGGCAGTTGGAAAACTTTAATCAGGCTGAGGATACTATTATATACAGAGGATAAACACTATGGCATCCAGGAAACACATAGGGAGTCCTATAATCGGGCAACGAAGGAACTGACAGGCTCCTATATATAGGAAAGGAGCCTGTCATGTGACTGGGAGATGCGCGTCAAAGGAGCACGCGGCCTCAATGTGCGCACATGTGATGTCAGCGCGCACATGGGAAGATCATATATAACTTTTGGTGCTTAGGACAAGTAGCTTCAAAATTTGGTCTTAAAGGACAGATATTTGCTCTGTCAGGATGTTCATACCTGTTACTATGGGTCTTCCTGGCTTTCCAGGTTTGTGGATTTTAGGAAGCATATGGTTGAGTGGGTATTAGGTCTGCCACCTTTGATTTTATTTCCAGTGGAAATATGTTAATAATTTTATGTTTCATATTTTATATTTACCTTTTTATTTTTATTTCAATGTAGTATGCATTGTTAGAAAGTTGTCTTGGGCCTTCTTCAATGTATTTTGCAGTGTCCATGAAAACAACTGCACCACCTTTATCTGCTGGTTTAATTGTAATGTTTGAATTATTCTGTAGGTCATTACTTGCTGTTCTTTCTAGTCTAGATAGGTTGTACATGGTTTTTTTCTGTTGTGTGGTTACTAATGATATAACTCTAAGGCGGAAGCTATCTATGTACTGTATGTGTCCAGCTTAATATTGTGTCCAGGTCTGGGAGTGAAGTTGCTGCTCTTTTTAAAAAAGATATACCTTCTTTCCTGGCAGGATTGGTAGGTCTTGTATGGAAGTATTCCTTTAGTCAAAGTCTATAGTAGGCCTCCACATCTGAGTATACCTGAATTTTATCCAGTTTTGTAGTTGGACAGTATGGAAGGCCTTTGGAAAGTACTGATATTTCTGGATCAGTCAATTTGTAGCTGGATATGCTTATATCTCCCATGTCTGTCGTGTCCGCTTGCCGCGTGTGAAGCTAGAGAACTCTACTACCTGTAAATGAACATTGCTCAAGCATTGCTCAGTAATTTATGGTCATGTGCAAGTTCTGAGCAAATTTACAATAATGATTGTTTCACTCATCAAACTGTATATTGTCACCCATAAACTAGACTTTTTAATTCGTCTACCCAAATAGTTTTACACCTTTATCTATTGGGTTTCGCAAGTAGATTTAACTTTTGCAGGATTCTGGATCTGGATCCTGCTTTAACGGAAAACTTAGGAATTTTTTGAAAAGGCTGATTAAGTAAACTAAACTGTACTTTATTAAACAGAGATCTGTAGTCATCCTGTTTTATTCTTCCTAAGTGACCTACTGTTCTCAGCCCATCACTTTAAACACCAATGAAAATAAAATAATGGGATATGTCTTTAAAAAGAAAAACCATGATTATCAAGATCAAGCCCAAGGAACATTCAGAAAATTCCTATATTTCGAATCATTGATTTGTTTTTATTCTTTGGCTTGAGCATTGATGGTAAATGTTTTTCCAGATTTGCACATTGTTTGCATTCCATTCTGTTTTCTTTTAGTTTTGCTACCTGAATGTATTTTTGCAGCCAACTCAATTGGCCAGAAATGCTTATGCTTTCATTCCTGCAGTTTGTGAGCTTCCTGAGCATGAAATGATCTGAAGGCGTAGGCAGCAGGTGTCTGTGCACATATCATTAGCTCATGTTGTTGTGGGTCTTAGCTTCCATCGATGTGGTGCAAATGCTAATATTGTGCAAGTCAGATGTAACCCTCTCAGCTCCATCATGGAATCATTAAACTCATTGTAAAAAAGGTTCAGTTGTCTAAAATAAGCCTTGAGTTGTTCATATTGCTCAGGTCTCTCATTTAAACTGTACATTTCATAATAGCCACACACTGTAATACTCAAGCAAATAATATATCTATGATATAAAACATTTTATTATATGTACATTCATTTTCATTTTTTTTTATGCTAATTTCATTCCTTGTTACAGTAGTATCTGCATTTACATGTTCCCTACAATAAAGGAGAACTGAAGCCAAAACACAAAATAAGATAAAAGTTAATGCTGAATGGCAAAATCATCACAGCGCATGCCTGAAGCAGGCATGATGACGTTGACGCTGCTCTGAACCGCTGATGCCAGCCAGGTGGGGGAGCCATAGCACTGCTTCATGGCTATAGCAATAGCTAAAAACCGCCATCATTCTTGAAAGTAAGCAACTCAATTGCCGATCAAAGCGAGGACTTCCCATCTACTACCAGGTAAGTTTTATAATATGTTATTTTGTTTTTTGGCTTTAGTTCTCTTTTAATATTATATTGTTTCTTTTATTCCTAAAGATCCAGGGGGTTATTGACTGTCAAATTCTCAGACAGCGGATTCCCATAGCAAATCCGCGATCGTGACAATATTCCCATTATGAAGTCGTGACTGTGACAGTAGTAGTCTATTGTAACCATCTTTAACTGGTGAATGCACACCTTTACGCAACAATTTGGACTTTAGCCAATAACCTCCACAGTGTATTAGTCACAAAAGGATCAAAACATTTTGTTTTTGTTTTTTATTTTTCAAAAAAATCTGGATCTGAGTATAAAGCCAAAACCTCAAAAACCTCAACCTAAATAAAGCCAAATCACAGCTATGGATCCAAATTCAAGTCACAACCAATACACAGGGGGTCCACTTACATCCCTACCTTAATTAAATAGGCTATGAAAAATCAGAAGCAGTAATAAAATTATGTTCACCACTCGTACCAATCAGCAAAAACAATTCTTTTGGACATTTCTGTAATTTTTGCTGCAAATATTGTTAAAAGTTTATTATTTGACACCTTTCCTACTTGATAAATATGCCTCGTAGTCCAGGTCCTCATACACCAGTACAAGTAAAATACTAAAGAGATAACAGCAACATGATCTTTAGTTTATAAGATGTCTCCTGAGCTTTTTATTATCTTTATTTAAATAGCCACAAATGTCATTATATAATTTTTGTTTATGGCATCAGAAAGGTTCTAAGTCCATATATCAGTCTTTTACAGATGGTTTTTGATTTATTGTATCATTTGCAGAATAAACTGACATGTCACTGTTTGAGTACAGGAAACTATAATTTTTTACAGTACGTATTGGGATAGCCATGATTTCCCTAATGTATTTTTAGAACGAACCTACAAGAAATAGTAATTATATTTTGGCATGTTAAAGAGTTTAATATCCTTGGAAATAATTTGATGAAATGATTTGTTGTATGTTAGACAATTTTTTACTGGTCTTTTTTTTTTTTATAGTTGTTTTTTGTGTTAGGGGTTATTCACTAAGGGGTGAATTCGAATATCGAATTTGCAACCAGTGGATTCCCATAGCAAATCTGCTACAATTTCCCCATTGTAAAGTCGCAACAATTTTTTTATGTTAATATTGTGACAAAGTTCCCTAATAAAGTTGCGACTGCGACAATATTATCATTATAAAGACGCAACTGTGACAGTAGCAGCCTATTACGACTGTATTTATCTGGCAAATTCGCACCTACTGTATATGCAACAATTTGGACTTAAGTGAATAACCCCCTAATTTAATGTTTTTGTTTAATGTTTTGTTGGTCTCATGCAACCAGCCAATACAGACTGGAAGAGGAGTCATTGTACAGGACCTTCACATAAAGATGAGTGATTATTGTACTTGTGTCATGGCAGTGAGGGATTTCAACCACTATGCATGCACTTAGTCCTTGTTCATCTTCCTAATTAGTTGGCTCAACTCCAGATCCAAAAATTTCTGAGGTTATTTTACTGTTTCTGCTTCTCTCTTTTCTTGCTTGTGTCTCTGACACTGTGTTCCAATTCCTTCATTACTCTTGCTTCTACATATTGATTTAGATGAAACTGTCTTTGAGTTAGCCATAGCCTTTTACCGGAGGATTCAGTTTTTGACTACAATCTAGTAAAATCCTAGCCTACAATCTTAGCAAAATCCTAGCCTTTTTGACTCAGCCCCCAAGGATTAACCATTGTCCTCTACTCTGGTAAAGAGGATCTACTATCTAGACTCCTAAAATGTAACATTAAGGGGAATTCAGCAAGCAGCGAAGTGA
>WMED01012640.1:3956-14743 GCA_019650415.1 Pipa parva
ATATCCATGGAAAGGGTAGCTGTACTGTTTAGCTACTCTTTCCATGGATATACTCTATAGGAAAGGCTTCTCACGGTAAGTATCGCACGCACCAAGTCTCGCAATACTTATTGCGAGAACGTGCAGCCTTTTCTCCCGAACACTCAGAGCGTTCGCCCGAACACTCAGGGGGGAATTCACCACAGTGCAAAGTGAGGTGCGGAGTCTTCAGCTCACTTCGCACTGACTGTTATGCGCTCACTGATGTCCTGCACGCGGACATCAGCAAGCGCTTTAAAGGGATTCCATTCTCGGCGAGACCAAAAGAGTCAAGATTTCCGAGTTTAATAAATTTTGCCCTTGAGTGTCTACAAAAAAAATATACTACCAGGCCAGGTACAGATAACCATAGCAAAGCACCTAATTAATTCTACCTAACATGATTTTTTTACATAAAAAAGCAGTCTAAACGTTAGCAAATTTCTTAGTGCGAGACTCTGGTCAACAAAGAATTTGAATGTACTGTTACTAATTACATTGGTATACACTGGGTTGAACAAGAGATTTTGCTATCTGCAGGAATACTTTCTTTTTTAGTAAGAATGACCTCAGTGCAAACGTTCTATCCAGTTTTGAACTCTATTCTGTGTTTAGTAAAACTTGGAGAGTATTACATTTAAGAAGGAAATTTGTACTGCTGCGAATAACCATATTCATTACACAAGCACATTTCTCACTGTATCTGTACAATTAAAGGCAATGCGGTCTGAAAATAACAGGAAATGGTCTATATCAGTGATGCCCAACCTTTTTCGGCCTGGGGCCCATAAAAATTTGTGACACGCATGTCACGGGCCACTTCAAAGTCGTGACTTGTAAAGTCACAACCGCAACAAATTTTAAAGTTACAACTGTGACAATTTTCCATAGTATATAGTCACGACTGTGACAATATTCTCATTATAAAGATGCAACTGCAACAGTATCTGTCAGTTGTGACTGTCTTTAGCTGGTGAATTCACACTTATACGCAACAATTCTGGCTTTGAAATTTGGACCGCGGGCCAGATGGCACTGCATCCTGGGTCGAATATGGATCAAGGGCCGTAGGTTGGGCCACACTGGTCTATATTATAATATATATTTATAGTATAATATAAATTACCAGGTAAGCTGCTGCAATATGAACTCAATTGAAATGTCTACATCTGGAATAAGATGGACCTACTTTTACCAGTTTCTTTCCAGTCCAGATATGTGTTCCTGTTCAAAGGAGAATGCCAATGGCTGTCATCTACAATTGGGTTTGTCCTACCAGTCAAATGATCATAGCCAGGAGAAACAGATTGGTAAAACTAGCCATTAGCAACTTTTCTCAGTTAGGAGTACTTGATAAGAAAAGGGAGGTCTGACAAAGGTAAGCCCAACTTATCTTGAATCTAGACATTAAGGCTTTGGCTTAGTTCCTTATTAAATCAATAGGTCTGATAAGAACACAATAAAACTTAAGTTAAGGCCAGGTTCACACTGGCGCTTTTAGAAAAGCGCCTCCTGAAAATACACTGGAAAATTCAGGCTGGCGTATCTTCGGGACACGCTTTTCTATTGTACTTACTCGATGCAATGTGAATGCTCCCTCAGTGTTCGCAGCTACTCCTATGTGCACGCATTCTTTGCGTTCTGTCCATATGCTTAGGAAATATGTGATGCAAAGTGTTACGGCGTGTGTTCGCTTAACGCTAGTGTGGCCGGAGCAAGGTAGGTGCCATAGGCATTTTATAGCGCGTGTTTTGGTTTTTTTTCCGAGCGCAGCGTTTAAATATCCCAGTGTGAACCTGGCCTAAACCACTGAGATCTGACTCATAATTTACAAGATATGAGCTCCTACATTGTATTGTTCCCTAAAAGTAAAAGGCATCCATTTTGCCGTTTTAGGCACACACCCTCACTGTCTCAGACAGTGGCTAAGAAACAAAATGGATGCCTTATACTGTAAGGGAACAATGCTATGCAGGAGCTCATAACTTCTTAACGGTGAGTAAAAGGTTTAAGCTTTATTGTGTTCTATCATTGAAGCCAAATTTGGCTTTTTGGGGCCCTTCATGTATATGCATTATCTAAAGTTTAATGGGAAACTATGGAACTAACAAAAAAACTCAAACAGTTAAAATACTGAGAAAAAAATAAAGCAGTTCTGTGATAATAAACTAAGATAAATAAAAAGTCCAAAATGCTGTGCAGCCTCTTCACACAGATATGTACCTTGAACACACACAGATATGTACCTTGAACACACAGATATGTACCTTGAACACACAGATATGTACCTTGAACACACAGATATGTACCTTGAACACACAGATATGTACCTTGAACACACACAGAGTGATGCCAAAACAATGTATAGGAAACGTAAAAAGATTGCATTGCAATAGTGCTTTAACTGTGTAATAATATAATAAAGTAGTAAAGCTTAAAATGCTAATAGAAGAGGCTTTAAACGTGTGTCCAAACAGTGATATGGTGATGAAAGAATGAATCCAATCAATGCGTGCCAAAAAACATGGTAACCCAGGTGATCTACCTCTGTCAAAACGATATGCTCACCAAATGTGCAGAATTAAAAACATCAAACAAGTAAATCCTGTGTATATTCCTCCAAACAAAATCCAAATACATCCATGGAAATGATTACAACTCAGGATCACATAAAGGGAGAAGGAAGAAAAACTTCCATAGTGGAACTAGGCAAGAGTTTTGTTTACTTAACAGATAAAAGATGGCGGCAACCAAAGGGAGGGAAAACAAACTTTAAAAAATACAACTCAGGAATTCAAATTCAATGGGAGCTTTTTTTTTTTAAAGTACTATGTAGGAATAAATGCCATGACAATTCAAATGGGATTATTTATGGTGCTACTGGTCTTTTATTTACGGATTCATATTTTCTTCTTAGAATTCCATGCACACTATCTATCTTATGTAATGTGCTAATTATCAGAATGGTGACAAATTTGTACATTCTTTTCACAGTAAATAAATTCAGTACATGCAGAATAAAATAATTCAAAACAATTTATTGAAAAGTTCTCAAAAATATTTAAGAATTCACAAAGTAACATCTTGCTAAATCAAGGCTACCTGTTGAGGACTGTCATGGATTTCAGAGAAGTAGGTTTTCAGTTTGCTTGCTATTTTTTGCTCAGCTGGTTCAATGATTCTTTCATATTGTGAAACTGCAGCTCTCCACAAAGGCTTAAAAACAAGAATGACATCAGGCTTAGTTAATGCAATGCTTATGGCGTTTAACAAAAAAAATAGAAAAATAGTTTACGTACCTCTGTATAGGGATTGTAGTGCACAGGACTCAACCCAGTGAATGGCTCAAAAACTTTGACATATCGTTGGGACCCATCTTCTCCAGAAGGCATTAAATGAATAAGCTTTTCATGGACCATTCTTATGGCGAATACCTGAAAAGTACAATGAAAATTATTCAAAATGTTTGCAAAATATTTTACTTTAACTTTGGCAAAATAAACTATTCAAAATATGATCTATCCACGTAGACTAATTGATTTTACGTTAAATGTAATGCCAAGTGATTATTAATAAGTAAGCTAAGGCTCTCCAGCTGGTACCTCTAGTGTTGGTGTTTGTAGTGTACACAGGAAGTGACAGATTAGTGAGCATTCAGTTTCCCCAAACCTGACCCAGTCCTTTATACAAATTCCTGCATCATTCTACCAGGCTCTACACTGCTGGCTCCACTTCATCTCTATTGTTCCTGTCTTGCTCAAGTTCCCCTTTTGTGTCAATGGGTGATAAGATGCTCCTGCAGTAGAAACCCAGAGGGGCAAAACTATACTGGTGAACACCAGGGGGTAAATTAATTAAGGTAATTTCTTCATATTTGATTAGTTTTCAATGTTAGTTTTCAATTCTTCACTCTTCCATTTCTCTGATTTATTACATTAAAATGTTGCAGACTTAAAAAAACATTGATATTGATAAATTTTGATCCGCTGCAACTGGCAGAATTTGCAGTGTGACTTTAGCAAAATGACCAGACCTAATCCATAGGGAATATTTGGGTTTTCGCCAACCAAAAGTAAAAAACACTTTTTGGTGAAAACATTTGACAGAACAGCTTTATAAATTGGCAAAAATGTTGAGAGTGATTTATTGGCAATGTTTAACCATCTTTATCAAGTCAGAAAAAATGTCAACTTTATAAATATGAAAACATTTAGTGGAAGTGGGCTTGAAGCTAATGGGTATGAAAGGTAATGACAACCATTACACAAAACAAAACTACATCAGAGAAGAAATACTTGGTAAAAACATGGAAAGTTTTTGTTGTTTTGTTTGAGGGGATTTCCTGTCTAAATGAACAGGAATTTGAAAACTAAAGCTTAACAACTCCCCTTAGTCTTTATATGCTATAGTTTGCCTAATCACAGTATGTCACTCTAACAAGATTACTCTATCTTGGCTAATCCAAATTACTAGATGTACTATTATATGCTGGGTATGAATTAATGGTTAAATCACTAACTTCCTCTAGTAAGCTTGGTCCTGACAAAAATGACCATTTAGACTGATGACAAAAGGCTTATGTTTCTTGAGAGAAAAGAATTACATTAACCAAACATTGTTTGAATTACCAACAAAGTAAAAATATCTTAACAAAGAGTCATACTTCTTCAAGACGCTCGCCAAGCTTCCTAATAGGATCAGGTGAATATTTCTCAGATTTCCAAGGGTATGGTGTAAAACGACGCCATATCTGCCCGGTTAGATGTTCACAAGCAGCAGTCCACTGCTCACAAATAGTCATTCCTGCTCTCAAGTTCTCTTTCACTGAGGGAAAAGGGTCCTTCCAAAGGTTAATGCTCCCAAGGTTTTTTTGAACACTTCTACCCAAAGCGCTGCCTACAAAAATAATAAATAAATGAAATAGAAATGTACATACATACATATATATATATATATATATATATATATATATATATATATATATACAAAACTGCAGTCAAAGAAAAAAGCATGCATGGCAGAGGTAAATTTCACCCCAGTGCCCATGAAGCTGCTGTATGCCTCAACCAGAGTTTAATTATGTAATAAAATTTCTCCTTTACTTAAGGTGAAATTATGCTGGTCAGATGTGAGCAAAAATGAGCAAGGTGAAAAGCACCATACAATTTGCCCATTTTAGTTTTGTTAAAGCCGTGCAGCACAGTCAGTTACATAACAGTAAAGATATACTTCTCTTTTAATTAGTTTACAGTGTTTATATATTTGTGGCTCAACTGGAACTGACAGTTGAATTAGTAGGACTGTATTTTGTATTGGTATTATGCATTGAATCTTTTTTGGTGGAGTGTTACAAATCAGTTTATGGAGAATGAACTTCTTTATATAGAATTTTATAAGTAACATACCTAAAATATCAAGTAAATGTTTCATTCGAAGTTCAGGATAAGGGTCATGATCTGTTTGTCTCCATACATCATCCACTGTTTCTCGAGTAGTTTCCACAAGTTCGACAACTTCAGATAAAGGAAGGCTGTCCAACATACTGTAATGCTGAAAGCAAGCCAGATATTTGTTGATCATTTCTACATCTACAACAACAACATCCAGAAGAATTAAACCTGGAAATATAAATCAAAAGCAATGACACAGCAGAACCGGGTACCTAAATCTTGTGCAAGTCATCCAACTGTTTTGTCAGTCATTTTTAAGAATGTCAAGAGCTATTGTCTGTATCATCAAATATTATTTATTGCTACATAGATTTAGGGGGGTTATTCTCTGAAATCCGAATTGTTGCATAAACTCATGAATTCGCCAGTTAAAGATAGTCACAATAGACTACTTCTCTCGCAGTCGCATCTTTATAATGAGAATATTGTTGCAGTCGCAAATTTACTATGGAAATATCAACTTTAAAAATTGTCGCAGTCACGGATTTGCTATGGGAATCCGCTGTTTGAGAATTTCACAGTTGAATTCGGAATTTAGACAATAACCCCCTTAAACTTAAACTCTATGATATATTCTAACAGTAATGAGCACCAGCTGAACTGTCACTGTTCTGCTGCAGCATTTTAAGTAACAAGTGTTCAAGTTATTTTTCTAAAACCTCTGTAGACTATCCCTTTTCTTTTGGTGGTACATTTTCCCACGGCAGGCGGTGGGCAGGAAATGGCCATGTCAATGCGAATGGCTGTTTACACACTGAACTGAAACCAGTCTATTTCTGGACATAAAACATACAAGAAAAATAAAAGACATTTGTCTGTCATTTTTAAGAAACCAGGAAGCATCAAAAGCAGGAACAGACTCCTGGGTTAAGTATCCCAGTACCAAATTAACTGCACCTTCTGTTCACTCATCCTGTGGAGATACGGCAATAGTAAAACCAGAATAAACTGTTGAGATAACATAAATCAGTCCAAGTGGGTAAGAGGAACAACACTTATTGTTTTCATTATAATTGTCCACCTCCTACATCTACATGACACCTTGCATTTAACCTTGTAAAGATTCCTTATCACTTAACTATTGTTTGGCTGATACCATTTTGTAATTTTTGACCTGCAATAAATAGATCATCATAGATTTCATTGTGCAATCTTTGTATAATGGACCTGTCACCTTCCATCCCGCACTGAAATTACATCAGCATTTTTAACTATCCCCAATAGAAACCTTATCCAGCAACAAGGTGTTAAATCAAAATGTTATGCAAAGATCTACCTTACTCTAGTCAGTGTGTGCCTGTGAAGGATGCCATGTCGCCACTGAGATGAGAATCAATTCTATGTCATATGTCCTCATTAATAAGAGCCATTCTCTGCAGTGCTAAATCTCATGTGTGACCAGTGAGCCATCGTAGGGACAAGACATCAGGACATAGTGAAGTGTCATATTGTGTGTGCCTATCAGAATTAGATCTTGCTCTGTTTTCTCACTCTCTCTCCCTGTTAACAGCCATAATATAGAAACATACAGTTACAGCTATTTAGGTAAGAGAGTTACATTTAAAATGACTTTTTTATTCTGATTGTTCCCCACCAGCCATGCACAGGACTGTTTCATTAAATTCACACCACAAACAGCAAGTCAACTGTGACATCAGCAGTGCCAGTCAGACTGCCAACACTGTTGAACACAGCACATTTTAGTTCTTCTTCATTCAGGGAAATATATATTATATATATATATATATATATATATATATATATACAGTATATATATATATATATATTTTTTTTTTTTTTAATTTCATGAATTTTTAACTATTCTCATTGGTTCCTTAAGATTACGCAATGTGTAATATCTGAATATCTGTTAGTGTTGCCTACATGAATACCTATCACTAGCCGATGAGTTGGTTCCTATATTGAACCTTTGATAACTCTGATCTAAGGTGTGGATATTTAATCTAGTGTGGAAAGGTGATGGTATATTATATACAGTATATATGTGTGAGTGTGTTTACAATACTGCTTTCTATAACACACTAGAAATGTTTCCAAAGTGAACAACCCCTTTAATACCAGTGTTTTTTTGTTTGTTTTTTCTACATCAGGGAAGAAAAACAAAGAAAAACAAAAACCTTACCTTTGAAATACCCTGAAACAGACTTTTAAAGTGACTTGCCCTCTCTTTGACGCTTGATCTACTTCTGCTCTCTGCAATTTCATCCCAAAATTGAAACTCATCACTGGGTGTTAAAATGCCTATTTAACACAAACACAAAAAAAATGTAGTTTCATTTAAATGTTTTGTTTTTTTTTCTGAGGAAAAAAAAAAACAATTTCCATCAGTTAAAAACAAAATAACAATCTTTTTACTTGAAGCCACGGCAATGAAAGTAAAGTACAATGGTCTCAGAACATTTACTTAAAGAACAAGCCACCAAAAACTCACAAGACAAAGAAACGATTAGTTCACCCTAACCAAAAGGGAATGTATATATTGTCTAGAAAAATGTGGGATTGCACTCCACTATTTCCCCTGCAAATCAAATCAGTTGAGTATGGTTTGCCATCAGATCACAGTAATAAAAGCAATAAAATCAAAATAGCTAGCATCTAACTTTAAGGACCAGTAACAAGAACATTTGAAGGTATTCCCATGCAGTACTTATAAAAAATGAAATCTTTGAAGTTGAACTCCAGAATTTTATCAATTTGTGCTTTCTCTCTAATTTTACCATTACTATGTAGAAATAGATCCCATGCCAGTTCTAATGGGATTTTATTTGTGTTACCCATTAAAATGCTTAATTTGAAGCCAAATCCTTAATACACTATGCACTACCTTTTCTTATTATTTTATGCAGTTACATTTCTTCAGTTACATAAAGTTGCAATAACACATTTTGGAAAAGAGGAAACACGTAACAATGTGAAAAAAAAAATGCATTTTACAAAATAAATATTTTCCAGAAACGATGTAGGGGTTATTCACTAAGGTGCGAATTCAACTGTCGAATTCATAAACAGCAGATTCCCATAGTAAATCTGCCACAATTTCCCCATTGTAAAGTTGCGACAATTTTTTAAAGTTAAGATTGCAACAATTTTCCCATAATAAAGTCTTAACTGCGACAATATTCTCATTATAAGGATGTGACCGCGACAGTGTCAGCCTATTGCGACTGTCTTCATCTGGCAAATTCGCATCTATATGCAACAATTCAGACTTTAGTGAATAACCCCCTAAGTATTCAGTATGTATAAAATGTAAAAAGGACATTTTCATTTGTTGGCATATACAGTAAATAAATGTTTGTGATGTAGAGGACAGCAATGCAGATCAAGGCAGCTAATATTCATAGAAGCTACATAACTAGACTTCCACATTGTGGAGTCAGTCCACCTAAGAGACCTGGCAAATTAAGCAGAAGTCAAGGCTAAAGACTAGTAAAACGTAAATCTGATATGTATGTATGCATAATTTTATTTATAAAGCGCCACAAATTTACGCAGCGCTGTACAATATGATATGATATGAATAACTTTATTTGTTCATAATATGCATTGACTAATAGAGGGGGTGTTAGATATTCTGTGTATTGCACTTCATTCACAAACAGCAACATTAGTTGATGTAATTAGTGTACATCAAGCAGTTGTTACTTATTTCCAGCTGTTCATTGGTGGTTAGAAGAAAGGGAGACAAAACCATTACTGTAAAATTACCAGTATATGCCTACATCCATCAAGCTGTAGTGAACGTTAAATGAATGATTATACATACATTTCCAAACCTTTTGCTATAATAAGTCCATTTTATTTTTGTCAGACGAAGAGCAAGATTGATTTGGTTACATGTTGAGAAAATAGTACGCTGAAGAAAAACATTAAGAATAATTATTTCATAAACAGTAGAAAAAAATACAAAGCTCTTTAAACCTTGCAAATCATCTTCTCTTCCAGCTGTAGACTTCCCATGACTTGAAATTGATCTTCTTATTAAAGTGCCCAAGCCTGCTTCCAGATCACTCAGCATGCTTTGCAGTTTTGGGTCAAAATCCTTACTCCATTTTTGATCCTAAACAAATGTTTTAAAGGAAACAAGCAAGAAACAAATTATTCAATACAACAACGTTGTCTATCAAGTACGGACCAATAATTGTATTTATACAGCGCCAACAAGTGGAAAGGATTCATGCAAAATCATAAACGGGCTTTGTAGGAAATAAAGAACACTGGAAGAACTCTCCTAGACACCTGCAATGCCCTTGCTTAGCACTCCTTCCTCCAAACAGATGTAGTTGTTTTGCAGGAAAGATACTCCTGTTTTTGAATTACCTGGTCAGAAGATCACTGAAGATGAGGAAAAAGAGACAAAGCTTGTCCCAATATAATTAAAAGAATATATGTATATAGTAAGTCAACAGTTAATATACCAATAATTCACTCATTCAGCCAAGTTCCAAAATGGCCCTTCTATCTTTTCTATTCAGGGTGCACAGTAGTTGCAGGCACTTATGGTGGTGTCAGGAATCCAGAGTTGTCTCCAAATTTAAATTCAGTACTCTATACATTGTAAGCAGGTGTCTGGAAAGGTTGTGGATGGAGTATACGTGCCACATAGATTAATGGTAGCAGTGGCATAAGGTCCTGGTACTAAGCCAATTGCTGACACAAATAGTTTTAAAAACATTTAGGGAAGAAATAATATTTGAATCAATGGCTCTGGCTCTCCAGAATAAAATCATTGAAGTTTAATGAAAAAAGGTTAAAATCCAAGCATTTTAAGTAAACAGACAAGTAAAAACAAAAGCTGTAGCACCCCCTAGGTGCTACAGCTTTTTCATTAAACTTTCGTTTTTCATTAAACTTTAATGATTTTATCCTGGAGTGCTGGAGCCATTGATTCATTGTTTCGTCTGTTTGGGCCTTGTACTCCGAGGCACCCAGCATTTTCTACATTGCCTTTTATTCTTTTCACTGTGGATTGAGCAATCCTCCCTTCTTTTTGTCTGCAAGAAATAATATTTGCCATTTGTTTCCCTTAATTATTTTTCCTGAGAGCTGACATTTTCCTCTCCCCACTCACCCTCCTCTTTCTGTTCTGCAAGTCAGGCAACATAAGAAGAAAAAGCTGCCTGACTGCTATTGGTTAAGCAGTGTGTTGACCTTTTGACCGCATAAATTAAGCTTGTTTACAGGAGGTTACAGAGGGAAAGGTAACTTGTGCTCAAGTACTAAGTAGTAAGTTGGGTGCCTTTTCATGGAAAACTGGCCAGTACACATAACACACACATTTTCTGGTGCAGGAGTTTA
>WMED01012641.1:0-14743 GCA_019650415.1 Pipa parva
AGTAATTAGCATAAATTAGCAAATGTGTTTTTTTCAATTTTGGCTGGAGTGTTCCTTTAACTTAAGTTTGCAGTCATTTAGATCACAGTTACACTTCAGCATCAGATCCAATTTTTATAATTTGAAAGATTTGCAGTCTACTGCCGCTTTGCTCTGAACCTCCAGTTCCCATCCTTATACCTGGATATCATTAGGAAAGAGTGGCTAACTTAAGTCTAACAAAACTGAATCAGATCTAACACACCCAACAGTAGAAATAAAGTTGTGCAAACACCTTCCACTTACAAACAGCTCGATTTCAGACAGTATTTTCCTATAAAAGGTTAGGAAGTGATCACTAGTCAAGGAAAGCCATAATTATGAAGCAGATGCCATGCACTCACCTTCATTCGCGCTCACATATTCAGGGTTTGATGAAGCAAACAGGGGTCCAGCTGGGCCTTCTGCATCTCTGCACAAACAAGACACGTGGGTTTAGGTAATCAAGGAGACATATGATTATCACCTGTTACTTTCTGAAGCGTAATGTCCAATAGGTGCCAAAATGCTTTTGCCTCAAAAAATGTGCAAATGTTTAGCTGGAGAAACAACCTAGATGGCAGTACAACAACTGGCCACCTGTTATTCACTGTTTTAGAGGGCCAGTAGCACAAAAATGGAAAAAACACTCTCATTAGGTTTGACATGGCAATTAAACCTACACAACCACTTACAGAAATTTAAAGCATAAACAACAGTTCTTTTCCTTTTCGTGCTTTTGTTATATGAAGGTGAAAAATGATATAGTGTGTCTGGTAGTGTATGGATTCCAGGAAAAGGGTGTTTGTTCTTTTTTAAGATCCAAAAATTTTACTGATCACTGTTTTATGGAATTCCTGTTTTTCCCCTCTACAGCAACACATGCTATACCTGTAGAGTTTAGACCTGAAAATTTTCATTCTTTTTGATCTCCATAGATAATAATATTCATGGGCACATTTAGTTGAAATAATTGTGTCTCACAGAGCCAGTGGGTTCCTACCCTTTTGGATCTGCTGGTTACTCCATGTGATCTTAATAATACAGTTTCAGGGTATGGCAGAATTAAAAGGTCTTATTTACGGTCATAAGTGTATATGCATGCAGATGCAGTAAACCCATGGCAACCAGTGAGTACTATTTATAAACCAAGTGAAAATAAGCATTGAAGATAATTCCTAAAGGGTTACTTTGAGTTACTGCATCTTTGCATTATTATGTGCTGCCCAAAGAACATTACCAATCCAGCAGCTTTTATATTCTATGACACATGATACTAATTTTATGACAATGGAAATATATAGCCAAATAAGTGAAGCATAGCAATCTACTTACTTCTTTTTCTGAACCACATAGAATGTCAGGATTAGAAACAGGATGATGATGGCAATCACTGGACCAATGACAATGTTCAGAATGTTGGGAGGTGGGTGTGCTAAAAGAAAGAAAAATACAAGAAATATAACAGTATTCAACAAACTATCATAAAATTAAAGGGCACCTGTCACCTCAAAACACTAAGGGGGTTATTCACTAAAGTCCGAATTGTTGTGCATAGGTGAGAATTCGCCAAATAAAGACAGTTGCAATAGGCTGCTACTGTCGCAGGCGCGTCTTTATATAATGAGAATATTGTCACAGTTGCGACTTTATTATGGGAAAATCGTCGCAATATTATCTTTTAAAAATTGTCGCAATTTTACAATGGGGAAATTGTCGCTGATTCACTATGGGAATCCGCTGTTTGCGAATTCGACAGTCAAATTCGCACCTTAGTGAATAACCCCCTAATACTAATTTAGGTTGTACTAAGGAAATAAATGTTTTGTAAATCTATATGTATGTATTAAAAAAAATAAATGTACCTTTAAACCGCATTTCTCTCTGTCATCTTCTTTCCCGGGTCGGGTGGGCGGGCTAAATGATGATGGATATTATAGCTCCCCCAATGAGATCCCTGCTAGATCGTGATTTAAGGGATCTGATTGGAAGAGCTATAATGCCAATCATTATTCATCCCTACCCCCTCCGACCCAGGAAAGAAAAGGAATGCTGACAGGGAAGATGACAGAAACACTGTATAAAGGTACATTTTTAAAAAATACATTTAAAAAATTAAATTAGTATTAGTTTTGCAACTAGGTGCACTTTAAGACCACTAATACCATCAGTGATTCAATAAGAAATGTATGTGTAACAACACAACAAAATAAGACTGGCAGCCCTTTATAGTTTAGAAGGCGAACCATGACCAAGGTCCAGCAATCTGTCTCTATAAGCACCTCAGTAACAGAGGAGACTGAATGTCCTCTTTCATTTGGCTCATTATATCAGCAGAAAGCCAACAGACTGACAGGAAAGTGCACAGCTGTGCCTTATAATGCTGCTTTTCATGTCTGGTGCTAGTTAGTCAAAACTGGCTTTCTGCTATCAAAATGTCTGTACATCTCTGGAACTCATTTTTTAGATTCCACACATGCATGAGATGGTTGGGCCTTTATTTTACTTCTGAAACTCTTAGGATCTTCTCTATGGGGAGAAAGGCTAGACTTTGTCTAAAATATATTTGTCGGCCAAATAAGGCACACAAATCAAATGTATTGTGATATATTCAGCAAGATTACAATCATTGAGCTTATTCCATAGAAGTAATCAACTAATCTTTTTTTTTTCTACATGCTCATGGGATGGCTATTTAAAATAGGAGGTCTAACTTTTCTAACAAAGTAAATAATATTTTCTTGTATGTATTTAGTTTCAGCTCCATTCCTAAAAATTTAAGCTAGTAACATAAAAGATTTGTCATTAACAACATTTTTCATTTTTATGAAATACATTACAGATATGCTTTATTTATCCCAGGCCCATGGATCACACTAACAAGGCCACACAGGCAGACAATTAAGATTACACATGAACACCCTGTGATTCTTACGTTGGTCTGGCACATGAAAATAGGCATGTTCTGTCCAAGAGCCATTGCCGGCCAGGGAAGTTGCTCGGATCTTCACACTGTAGTTCCCTGGGATTAATATTTTTAGCTTTGCTCCTTTCTCTGTAGAATATTGCTTTTGGGACACACAAGTAATCACCTCCTGGAGAAACAGGATAGATGTCACATATTATTTAGATTGTAAGCTCTATGAGGCAGGGACCTCCAACCTCTTGTGCTAATCACAACTTGGCGCTTAAAGTGAACTATCCTTGTGATATTATACTTGTATTGTATAATGCACTTTTCTTCCCATGTCCGTATTACATTGTATTGCTGAATTGTACAGCGCTGCATAAATTTGTGGCGCTCTAAAAATCAAATTATACATACATACACGTGCTAGGGCAGCGGTTCTCAACCTGTGGGTCACGACCCCGGCGGGGATCGAGAACTGCAGTGGCACCCGGAAGCACCCACAGGACCCTTCTTATAAGGGTTCCTGCGGAGTGACGTCGGCCCAAAACGTCACCACGTGATGCGCGTACGTGAGGACGTTTGCCCAAACGTCACCACGTGATGCACGTACGTGAGGACGTTTGTCCGAAACGTCAGCCCGTAGCATCACAGCCTGGGGTCGCAGTTCTCAAAAGGTTGAGAACCTCTGTGCTAGGGGAAAGCGCATGGAAATAGTGTTTTAAAATTAACAAATTTGGTTGAACAAAACATCCGAAGTCAATCTTACCTCAGTGTCCCCAATTCGGGAATAATGGACCTCGTATAAGACTATCAGCCCATTGGGATCTTTTGGTTGCTGCCATTTTAGATGGATAAAATTGTGTTCAGTATATTCATATGTAATAGGACCCACAATGTTATCAGCCTTAGCTGTGAAAAGAGACAAACCATTAAATTAAATTTTTCTTCTCTCGCTGTTTACACAGGTGTCTCATTTGGGACCTTTAAAAGGGAATATATACAGTTCATGTTGTAACCCTCAAAGATTGATCTGTAACAGCATTTACTCTAGAAAAACATTAATTTAAATATTTCCTATTAAGGTTCAACAATACACTGACCTCTGGTTTGCATGAAGATTATAGAATGCTTGCTTGGGTTTATAAAGCAATGAGATTTGAACAAAAAAACTCTCGGAAATAGTCTAAATTACTGGTCAATTAAAAGCACAGGGTATATAAATTCAGTAATTTTTTTTTTTTTTAGGACATCTAGCCTGTAGTGCTGTATAGGAATATATCTCACAACGCAATTCGCTTGTGGTGTTTTTGTTTTTGTTTTTTTTAAGAAAAAAATGTGCATACAGTGTTGTTATTGGAATTTGAATAGTTATTGTGTCAAAGACAGCTGTGTAGAACTTTATCTTGTTTTGCACTATTCCATTCTGACATATTAACTGCTACCTAGTTGTCAATACAAACAGGGAACAGCCTCACACGCTGTACAGAGACCATAAAAGAAAAAAAAAATTTAAATCCCAGACCGAGTATTAATTTTTAAAAATCCAATATCATAGTAACAGTTTTTAAGGTAAAAAAAGAAAAAGATAAAGCCATAGCGCAATCTTGATCAAGAATCCACCTACATTAGATCTACACATCCTGTAGACATCCAGGCCCCTTATTTCAGCTCTTTTTAGTGAATTCACCATGACAACATACATTGTCAGGAGGTAGGAATAACGTTCCATAAGTGCGATTGCTTTTATAGTAAATATCCCCTATTCTATGTTGATGCAGAAATCTTCTTCCCTCAGGATATAAAGAGGATGTCCCCTTGGTATATTAACAGTCTTAAACAAATCATACCAGAGATCTTTGTATTTACACTTGAAATATTCACACCTGGATAATCTTTCTGGGTATGTAGTCCACCCATTGCATTACTTTAGTTGCCTGGCTTTGAACCCAACCAAGCTCACCTACTTTCCTTATGATCTGGTGGCCAAAACTGTACACAATATTCCTTGTGCAGCCTGACTAGTAATTTGTGAAGTGGTAAGACATTTTATATATTAATATTTCTAAATAACTGGCATAAAAAGGAATAGTACATTTTTTCTAATAAATTAAACTGAAAGGCTCACCCTCTGGCATTGTCCTTGCACTGACATATGCTGCCACACTACAGCCTCCCATGGAGAGCTTATGGTTGCATGCATGGATCTCAATGCGGTAAGCTGTAAAATGCTTCAAGCCAGAAATCACTAGAGACTCCTTGAACCAAACTTTTTGAGAAAATATCTTAAGCTCTGTGTCATCCATAGCTTGAGTAGAGGAGATGTTATTAATGGAAGATACTGTCCCAGGATCAGAGAAGGTCCCATTAGCAATTCCAAAGAGGTCTCGTCGTTTTCTTGCAGGTCTAGGAGAAAGCAGAAAGGTTAAAACTCACTTAACGCTGTTACAAAACCTGTCAACCTGGATCCAGTGATACAAAAGAACATTTCCCATTTTTATTAGCAAGCAAATTCTTAGGAAGTGGTCATGAATGGTGGCAAAAGTAAGTCAATAAAGGGGCAGGCTTTTAAGAACATTTTCCTAACACATTATTCACATGCCTGCCTACAGACGATCATGGTACAATGGTGGATTGAGATTATATTTTTGTCTAATGCACATTATGAACATCAAATGTCAGGTTTTTTTTCCCCCAACAGTAATGTAACCTTAACATGCACATTACACAGGGAAACTCAACATTGTCAGCAATTAGTTACACTGAGATAAACTTGGGTGGATCACTAGAAATGAAGGGCATGTTTTCAACTATAACTAATGCAGTTGGCATAACAGCTCCAGTCAGCTTAAAGCTAACTAGATCTTGTCAATGGTTTTAGTTCTTTAAATATAAAGTAGGCATTAAAGAATTTGGGATGTTTTCGGTTTTCAGCATTTCTAAGTGGCGTATACTTAACAGAGGTATATAATATAGAATATAGCTAATAACACTTTCTTCCACTGCAGAAATCTCTAAATTACTCATAAAACCTGCACTCATTCCACACATTTCCTCCCAGCCTCTTTTCCTTCATTGACAATTTCCTAAAATGTGTTGTAAGTTAGCTTTCTCACCTAGGAATGAAAACTTCATTGTGAAGATAGTTTTCAAATGTTTTTCGAAATGCTGACTCATCCAGCTCCTTTTTTATCTGGGCGTCACTTTTGGGGCAGACACAACAGTGAGGGTTGGAATCTTCTGTCTCTGTGCCATTTGGCTTAACAGAATCATCACTTTCCTGGTGATTTTTCCATGCTCTCGAAGGAAGCTTAATACCTGAAGCAAGAAACGAGGAAATTTACACTCTTAGCTGAGTTAAGCATACAAGTCCGGCCGGGCTTCCTGGCACACTATACATTAACATATTCATATGGCATAGCTGTGTTTCGCTTGCAGCACTTACATCCAGAAAGGCCTGCATGCAACCCTAACATTATGGTTCAATAAATATATAAGCATTATTTATTACTCACTGTGGCAAATATTCCCAATGTCAACATCTCTCTTATATTTTATAAACCATTTGAAATATAAAATGAATAACAGCACCAAAATCTCAGAATATTACGCCAGAGCAGATTCATGTCTGTGATTATCATTTTGCAAATTACTAACCTTTATTGCAGTAATCAAGATCACGAAGATCGCTGTCTTCAGGCTGCTCCTGCCAATATACAAGGTAGTGGGTGACATTTCCATTGGGCTCAGAAGGAGGTTTCCATTTCAGTATAATCTGAGAGGTTGAGTTGGACACAGAGATAGGATCTAGAGGGACAGATGGAACTGTGCAAGGAAACAAATATCATTAGTCATACATAGTAGATGGAATAGACTGAGATACATACATGATACATAGTAGATGGAATAGACTGAGATACATACATGATACATAGTAGATGGAATAGACTGAGATACATACATGATACATAGTAGATGGAATAGACTGAGATACATACATGATACATAGTAGATGGAATAGACTGAGATACATACATGATACATAGTAGATGGAATAGACTGAGATACATACATGATACATAGTAGATGGAATAGACTGAGATACATACATGATACATAGCAGATGGAATAGACTGAGATACATACATGATACATAGCAGATGGAATAGACTGAGATACATACAACAAAGCAAAAAAATACAAACAAATAGTTTTTACAGTCTAATCTGACAATAAGGCAGTCATTTTCTTTTCAAATACTCACTGGTTTCATTGGTGCGGATATAGATAATTTTGCTTTTTGCCCCATATGTTTTTCCTTCCTCTGATCCAGACACTAGAGCCTTTACAAATACAGCATACTGGGTCCATGGTTTGAGTCCATGAAGAAGGCAACCTGGAGATTGGGTCTTGCCATCTGAACTGCGTTCAGGCGCATCCATGTCTACAACAGTCCAACTATTGGAACCACAAGCATCTTGGCCATCAAACTCTGTAACATTCTGGTAAGCACTGGCATAAAGAAACAAAGCAGATAAGAATCTTATTGTTTATTGGCAGCTTATTTGCTTAGACTTTTAGCATTCTTTTATGATTAAATCTTTTGCATAATCTTCTGAAAAATTGTATGTGTATGGCTAGCTTACCACTTGCTGAGGGAGGCAAGAGCTGTAGTTCAGTTTAAAGCTGCAGTGAGATCTCAAAATGTATGACCTCAAAAGTCTGATGCTGTGACAGTCGCCTTACACTTATTAATGAAGAAACCTTCTAAATGTGAAAGGGCTCACAAGTGGATATGTGAATTGTGCTGATGTATGAGGAACACTACCAGGAAAGAGCTAACATATCTCTGAGCAACCAGATTATTTATAGAACTTGTCATCAATAATAGCTGTAACTGCTTAGGAACAAACAATAAAATCCTTTTCGGCATAACACACATTGAGCATAATTCAGAAATAAGAATTTGGTTGTTTGACTCACACATAACAATAAAAATAAAAGAAATGAAATCTAGCCAAACTAAATAGGCCAAAGTCAGCAGATTAGGTAATGAGAACTGAAGTAAGCAATGAAGAACACGTCAATGTCAAGCTTGGTCAATAAAATGAGATAGTCAAATTACAAAGTGATTTCTAGCATTGTAGTTGATACAGCTAATTGAAGGGCTTGTACTTGAATTATTCCAGTTGTGACAGTTCTTAGGGTTAAACCAATTAAATATATCCTATTTTCTGATAAATGGCAGTAAAATATATGGACATAGTTATTTACAATCATACAATAAATGAATAGGAAGAGTCTTCTTGTTCTTTTGCTGAGGACAACCTTTTGAATGAAACATCACTCATAACGTTCCTTTCAATACACATCTGATGTCCTGACACTAGATTATGTGTTCATTGGTTGAACCCGGCTCAAGCAAAGAACTTGGGCTACAAATCAGTAAACTGTCCTGCATCACTTAACTACGTACTGGCTGGGAGAGATTTCAGCTATCCCCCAAATGGGACTGTTATCTTAGATATTTTTTGGCAAACAAAAGAGAATAAGAAGTCAAATGTAATTTGTGTTGTAATTATATAAAGTTTAAGCAATAAGGGGCGGTGCTGTGCAGATCAACATACAAAATGCAAAGTCAGAGGAATTGGCTCAAGCAGAAAGTGTTTTTTTTATTATTAGTCACCACTACATGTTTCAAGGCCAACGGTTTATCAAGTGTACAGAAACAACTTCACTCAAGAATAAACCTTTGGAAAACTTATCCCCAAGTGTCCACTGTTCAACAATCAATAGATGGCTGATTAACTTCACCCATTCGGTTATTGTTGCAAAGGCAACAGAAGTTGGAGTGAACAACCAATACACTAACTATTCTTGGTATTGTGTGTTGTGCAAATCACAATTTCATAGTAGCAGCAAAGAGAACTAATGTGGGGCTGTATACAAGAGCTGCACAACAGCGTGAATATAGGATGTTCAGAAAGGGTTCCCCAACTGTATATGTGGTATATACAATCTTTCTTGTAAGTGTAACAAAGTTTTTATTTACAAGACAGAGGTCAAAGTTAGTTGTTAAGTTTCATCCCTAGAAATCTGAATACTTACGCTTCCTTATAATGCACCATGAAGCCCAAGAGGTCTCGGTAATCAGGGGGCCAATAAGGGTCCCATTTCAACAAGATCAATTCGTGCGATATCTTTATGAAATTAAAATTCAGCACATTATCCTCACCTGTAAAGGATCACAAGTCAGAAGACACATTGAGATGTTTGCCCCTTAGTTAATTGTTCTTCTAAAAGCAACATTAGCATCATACCTCTAGGTCAGTGGTCGGCAAAGTGCGGCTCGCGAGCCACATGCGGCTCTTTACCCGCCTTGTTGTGGTTCGGGCCGCACTGCCGAAGCCATGCCCAAGCCCCGCCCACGACCGCCGACGGCTCTTCTGATTGGCTGTCTGTGGTCATGGGGTCGGGAGAGGGCATGCCTCCCTCCTGAATAAAGTTTGGCGACCCCTGCTCTAGGTGGATCACTTCTGCTTACCCTAAAATATTAACTGCATATTACATATTAGCAGCATACAGGTCATGCAGAGGGCATCAAGGAGTCTCTAACATTACACTCCTCAATAATGATAACATACAGATTCTTAATTAGTGTCAATTAATTAAAGGGGGAATATCATATTTATGTTAAAAAGTTACTCTATTTCATACTTTTTTTTATGAAACAGATACACCTAGCAACTGTATATATGCAATTGCTCTCTATGAAAAGTTTAAAACAAGGTACAAAGTGCTTCAAGTGACAAAATATTTGTATTGCTGAATTGTACAGCGCTGTGTGAATTTGTAGCACTTTATAAATAAAATTAGACATACATACAAAACAATTTAGACACAAACTGCAATACGTTTCCAATAAAGTATCTCTGAGAAATAGAATATTTTAAAGGAGAAGTAAAAGATAAAATGATTTTTGGTATTGTAGTAGTTATCCAAAACTATGTTTTTTTGTAAACTACTGTCATTTCCAGCCTTGGATCAACTACTGATATAACTAGCTCTTAAAGGGACACTAAGGGGGCTATTCACTAAAATGAGAATTCGACTGTTGCATTCTCAAACAGCGGATTCCCTTGGCAAATCTGCGACTGTGACAATTTTTTATAGTAAAGTTGAGACTGCGATAATATTCTCTTTATAAAGATGTGATGATTTCACTGCTCAGCATTGGGTAAACTGAGAGTCGAAAATCATAGTGCATGCCTGAAGCAGGCATGATGACGTTGACGCAGATGCCAGTCAGTAGGGGGAGCTATGAAACTGCCATCCTTCTTGAAGGTAAGAGACTCGGTTGCCAATCAAAATGAGAACTTCACATCTAGCTCCAGGTAAGTTTTATAATATGTTATTTTGTTTTTTGGTTTCAGTTCTCCTTTAAGCACTATTGTGAGTGTTTTATGTGGCAGTATTGCTAAACACCTTGTGAACGGACCAATAGAACCACTTAATAGATCTAGCTAACATTTGAAAATGTTATCACCACAGCAAAGAGCCAATATGGACCTAAAGCTTTCACAGGTGCTTAGCCTTTCTCCTTTTATAACCCCACTCATTTTTTTTCTTTTAACAATACTAAACAGATAATTATGCTTGATTTTATTACTTTACAAAAAACATACCACCAAGTGTCTGAATTCCACATGATAGTCATGTTTTTCAGGTTGTGCAGTTCCGAGTCCTGAGTCCCCCCAATCCTGGGATTCCCACTAGGGCCCAGCCAATCAGAGTGAAGAAGGTAGGGCACATATGACAACACTAATGTTGACGACAGCAAGGGAAGTATTTCAAATAGTCCTGGACTTTCCTCAAATATTATATTTCCACTTTGAAGGGATCCAGGATTCCCTATCAAGTCATGCTAGGTTAAAGATGCCCGTTTGCTAACACATGAAGAATCAGGATAATACTTACAGGAAGCCTGGTCCCCATTTGTTTTGATTGCAATGTCATTTTTTTCTTGCCGACCTTTCGTTCCTGTGATCTCCTCCATGCGATGAATCTCGGCAAGGCAAAGCCGTGGGTTGTAATGAAAGAATAGTTTTCCATGAAGTATAGTCAGGTTATGCTTCTGCCAGTCCCAAAGCTGGCGCAGACTGGGGTTATCCAGAGCATAGAAAGAATAATTGCTGGAAAAAGAAAAATGTTGTTATTAGTTAAGCAAGGCATTTGCTATAGAAACAAACACAGCAAACTCCCCATCCTATACAGGTCTGGTCTAGCTGTATGCAACATGACTCCATTAGAATTGCAGTACTATACAAGACGCCCAGATGGGTAAGCCTCGGGCGTGAAGCATATTTATCATGCAGAAATAAGCTTCAAGGATTGAAATTTTCTTTTGCTACAAAACCCCAATACTCTTCTTGGAACATAATGTTCAGGATTTGTGCTAGAAAATGTGCAAATATCATATTTGCGCCAAAAGGCAATGAACAGGAAAATGTACATTTTTATAAATGAATGTAACAGCTATTAGCATTGCTGCAGATGATTATATGCTGACCTCTAAACCAGATAAACAAATTAAACTCCGCTACACATCAATCTTGAGTAAATATATAAAAAAAAAAAAAAGAAAGGCTGAATAAAAACCAAGACATGCACAGAGACTTATACACACCCTGCTTCCAGCACCTCCCCTCTGATTAAATGCAACTTGCGAAAGAACGACAAAGACACCAGGGCATATGATCTTCGAATCTTAAGGTATCCAGTGATCTCCTCAATTTGGCCAAGATTGGCTTCTAACTCTGTGGCAATGTTGTCTGTGGGGGCAAGCAGTTTAACGTATTACCATTATAGAAAAGCTACTGGAAAAAAAGACCAGGATCCAAAGAAACAATGAAATACAAATACAACATTTGAACTAGACAGGGACTCTTATATGGCAATAGGTGAAAATAAATACATTCTAATAATTAGAAGACTATTTCAGGGTATTGAAAGCTGGAGTGAATCTTTACTTTTGCCTCTCAGTAACCTTCTCAAATTCATAAAATTCAATGTGTCTTTCTTCCAATCTGTTCTTAAGTCATATTATTAAACCTAAGTGATTAGTTGCTTGTGTATCATATCACAATTAGCCAATCTCACTGACCCTTCACATTTGTATTGTATTTTTTTTTTTTGTATTCATTCATTTTTATATAGCGCTACTATATTACACAGGGCTTTACAGAGGTTCGTCATTCACTTCAGTCCCTGCAACATGGAGCTTACAATCTAGTTTCCCTATTCAGTCACACACACATAGACAGACGTAGATGTATGTTTTTGGATTGTGGGAGGAAACCATAGTGCCTGGAGGAAACCAGAGTGCCCGGAGGAAACCCATAAAAGTGCAGGGAAAACATACAAACTCCATGAAGATGAAGTCCAGGGTGGAATTGAACCCAGAACTAGAAGGCAGCAGTGCTAACCATTGAGTTACTACACTGCACCGCACAGCTTAAAAGTAAGTCACTTGCCATCTTATGGTCATTGGAAAATAAATCCTTTTGTGTTACATATTGCTACTTATATTCAATCCTCTACAACAGGGGTCGGCAACCTATGGATCTTGAGCCAGATGTGGCTCTTTTGATGGCCACATCTGGCTCTTTGACTGTAGCAAGCAGTTCTCACATGTAAGCACCACTCTTTACAGTCTGCCTGCTAATCGCCGGCAGGTGTTGTAGAGAGACAAAGCTCTCTCAGCACTTCCAGGTTGCTAGCCAATCCGGAGCCGCAATGTCACCAGTTTCTGGGTTGCTAGCCAATCCAGACCCGCTGACATCACCACGCTTCCAGGTTGCCAATGAATCCCGAGCCACTGACGTCGCTCCGGATTCAAAAAGGGCTGCCAGAGCCACAAGTATTTGGCTCTCTCAACCCTACAGGTTACCGACCCCTGCTCTACAATTTACAGATACTTTCTAACAGAAGCCCCTCTTCCCTTTTTAATATTCAAGGATATTGATTGTACTTGAGGGTTAGCTGTAAATTTAATTTCCAAGGCTAATGGCAACAAAGTCTCTTGGTTTATTTTTTTTTCAATCAAAGGGTTGAGTAGGAATCCAACAGATTTATTCAAAATGATCAGAATCTGGGATGCTTCTCCTATGCTCTATAACACAGGTCACTAATAGGCGGACCTCGGTCCAGATCCGGACCGAGATGATGTCTCATGCGGACCCAAAAGAGTTTTATTCCTTCCCCGGATGCCCAAGCACAGACTGCATCATGAGCAGAGCAGACACCCAATACAGAGGAACTGAACACACCAGAGCAATAACAGCACCCCCAGTGACACAGACCGGAGCGCTGGGAGAGCCCGAAAGGTGGAGGACACACCAGACCAGCAGATACAGAAGAGATTGCAGCACCGGCGGCCCAAAGATCCAGACGCACCGAACCTCACATCTGAAAGCCAACAGAGGCGGCAGCTCCCAACGGATGGACTGAGACCCAGAGGAGTCACCGGAAAGCAGACCTGAGGGTGGAGGAGCCATCAAGACAGAGAGCAGACGACAAAGATCCGGTAACAGCACTAGAGGCCCTGCCGTACCCACACCCAACAGAGGTTAGGTTATTAAATGTGTTCAGATTTAAATAGTTTAGTTTGAGATGGTTGAGGCCAGATGGAAAACTAAAGAAAAGTACTTGAATAAGACTGAATTCATTAAAGCATGTATATAGACTTCCGGACCTTGGCATTATAAAATATTGCTGGATTGGACCTCTTTAAATTTTAATTGAATACCCCTGCTCTACAAAAATATGTAAATAACCAAATATTTGTAAACAGATAACTAGCCTTACTTGTGAAGAACTTAAGGAGACTGATGTATAAATAAAAAAAAAACATTTTAAAGTCACAAACAACATGATTTCTGGCAGGGTGCCACCATTTTAGAGTTTTTAAACAATCCGTACTTACAAATATCCAGCAAGTTATAATTAATTATTTCTTTTTACAAATAATCTTGCTTATGTTTAGTGTGTGCAAGTAATACTAGAAAAAAAAGTCACATTTGGCTTGGCATGATAGTTCTTACAGGTAACTTTAAAAATTTTATTTTTGAAATTAATTTCCTGATTTTGTCTTGCTTTGTGTTTGTTTATCCTCCTATCTAGTTTTAGCCATTGTTTATCTGTTAAGTCATGCGTCACACTCAAGGCTGGGGGCTGAATGCGGCCCACAGTTCTATGTTATGTGGCCCACAAAGTCCCATGCTGAATCAAGGTGCTGAGGCTCTAGATATGGCAGGCACAGTGCATCCCTATTGACCGTGGCAGCTGGTAGATTTGCAGATCATTGAGGGCAGCCAGCAAGAACAATGACGGATTGGCCATGACTGAGGATATCACAGTTCCACACAGATAGCTCTGAATGCTCAGCCAGAGCCTTCTTTGTGGCAAAATAGGAGCCTTGGATTGGAGGAATGAGGAACTCTGGGAGAGAGAAGATCATGGTGGCTGGAGAGAACAGTGCAGAAGGGGGAATCAGTAGGTACAGCAGCAGGTTGCACTCTTTGGCAGGACAGTGACAATGAAAGTAGAAGTGCTGTACACTCTGTCAGTATGTTAGGACCTGGAAGGCAGTCAAGAAAATCTGACAGTCCCAATGGTAAAAGGACAGGAAACAGCCAGGCAGAGGAATCACTGTGGAGATGGTATAAACAGACCACAGGGCGCAGGGTCTTAGGTATACCCAGTGTTCATCTAGAGCCCCTGCAATGAGGTTAGGTTTTTATGGTTTTTATTAATTCA
>WMED01012642.1:0-14742 GCA_019650415.1 Pipa parva
AATGTGCCACTAACTGTATATAAGTGAATATTACATCACTTTCTATATCTCCCTGTCCCTGTTCAATATCAGATTTTTACCGATCCAAACTTTTTGATTGATTTTTTCTATATATGATATTTCAATGGAAAAGTAGGCATATTTTACATTAGTACTTCCTCTACTTCTTCCATCAAAAAATTAGATCGAAGAGTTTCAATAGTAAAAATAGATTTTAAAAAATCCATCGATATTTACTGATCAAACGGCAAGATTCACAGGCAATAAACTCAAAAAAGGCGAAATCGGCCTTTTCGAGCTTGGTCAATTTTCGCCCTTAAGGTTTTTTTAATGTGATGAAAATTTGTTTCTAGCTGTAGGGTAAGGAAGAATGGTTCTTGGTGAGTATGTCTTGGTAGGATATATTTATTTAAAAAGAGTGGTCTAGGAAATATAAATAATAACGGATGAAAATGTTCCAGGGATTTGCACAAATATCCAAACATCCTATATCATAAACATGTATTAATTTCTTTATACACCAGTAGGACTTCCACCTGCCAGCTACAACATCTATAAAAAAAATATCCAGCCGAAGACCCTCCAGCTGTTATGAATAAAAACTTCTTGCATTCTCCAGCTGATGGAAGTGTTTAAATTATACTGTAGTTCATAACAGCTGTCCATGATATTCACGACAGTGCACTAATCAAGTTTGAATTCTTCTATTGTGTTTGCTTCCCTCTCTAATAATTCCACATGAACAGTCTTAACTATAAATAACTACTTCCTTTACTGAAAATTGGAGGCATGCTGGGATAGATATAAAAGATGTTATTGTACCCATGAATGCACAGTCAGGTATAATGCATTTATCTCTATTTAGATGCTGCACTTTAGCCTTTTATCTATCAGCTGTAGCTAAGATGTGGAATTATCAGTAAAATTCAGTAGAAAAGGTCCCACCAAGAATGAGGATTAAGCATGCTTTTGGTTAAAGGGGCACTATAGTGTGGATATAACTGTGCACATACATATAAGACTCCTTTCTACTAAGCCAATCGCTGACACAAATAGTTAAGAAAAGTTTAGGGAAGAAATAATACTTGTCGTTTGTTTCCCTTAATTAGTTTTCCTGAGAGCTGCCATTTTCCTCCCCCGCTCCCCCTCCTCTTTCTGTTCAGCAAATCAGACAACATGAAAAGAAAAAAACTGCTTGACTGCAATTGGTTGTAAGGAGGCATACTTACCTGCATCAGTTTGCTTCTATTCTGCGGCGGTGTCTGTCACGGTCACCATCTTGGTGTTCTGGTCACAGATTTTTGTGAATACACCTTTGGACTACAACCTTGAGGGCCACAACCTGGATAGCATTCCACAGCTAAGGCCTAACCTCCTTGCAGGGAATCTAGATTAAAACCGGAGTTACCTTAGACTCCACGACTTAGAGTCTGTACCTCTTCTCCCATTGTTCTGTGACTTGCTGCTACATCCTTCTCCTAACCATCAGTCAGTACCAGCATTGTGGTTAAGCATTGTGGTGACCTTTTGGCCATATAAATTAAGCTTGGAATGCAGTAGATTACATATGGAAAGCTAACTTCTGTGCAGGTGTTAAGCAGTATGTAGGGCAAAAATGTCCAGGGGAGGGTACATTTTCATTGAAAACTGACCAGTACACATCACACACACATTTCCTGGTACAGGAGTTTATAAGTGCTGCCTACTCAATCATTCTACGTTATATGAAACATCTACTGGGGAGAAACACTTCACACTAAGGTATAGTACTGCATATGAAAAGATGTAAACTGACTATAATTTCCCTTTAATAACAGTTTTTACTTGTTTAGCAAATAATATGCATGAGATTACATTTATCAGTGTTAAACCTTATTTGCCAATTCTCTGCCCAAGCCTCCAACTTATTTAGATAATTTGTAGTAGAATAATGTCCTGCTTTCATATGTGTGCCCAAAGGAGTGGGGATTACAGTTGCGCCTAGGTATCCCCTAAAAAAACACAGCCGGTTTCATTACAGTACCCATAAAGATGCCTAGCAATGACATTGTCAAATCACGCACAACATGTTTATACACGACCTTGATGTCACCACACCATGCCTTGTGGAGCCCTTATAAGAGGATCTGTGCACACCCATGCCACCTTTGTGTTATTTACTTTACACTGTTAAGCATCATCTACAAAACTTACATTTTATTATGCAATCCATCAACAAGGTCATTAATAAACATATTGAAGAGATGTAACTGTCTGTCCATATTTAGACCTTATTTGTTCTGCAAATGTAGGGTTTTATCAACATAGGTGTAAGCCTTCCTTGGTCCCATAACCCATAGCAATGAATCAGTGATTAGCTTTGATCACTTAACCACAGCTGGAGAATAAAGTGTCTAAAATGTCCATGAAATGGTTTACCCTTGGATATTTTCAAGGGGAAAAAAAAAGCTTAGTTGTTTTATTCTGCACATTTCAGTTAGACCTAGATTTATGAGGCAGCATGTGAAACAAATTCTCCTGTGAATTTTCCGCTATATGAAGGATTTATAGTATTTATATTAACATAGGCTGACATTTCTAATTCAACATTAACCTTTGTCAAGGTGTCAAAATGAAAACATTAAATTCTTCACTTATTGTCAAATCTTCTGGGATCTACGTTCGGCTATTACCTTGTAGATATATGTTATGAGGTAGGCACAGGCAATTTAATAACTTGAACATGGAACTCCCGTCATACTCCTGTTATAAACAACAAAGTCATCTGGTGTGCATGTGTCTAAATCAGTGGTATGAAGCAACCACTGATTGCATCCAATCACCCTAAAACATTTAAAGGCAGATTCATTATTTGTATTGTTTAATTTGTATGACTGTAATTATTACATTTCTAGGGAAGCAGTAAAATGAATCTCTGTTGAATATGAATCGCTCATGGACTGGATGTTCTCCAATCTTCTAAAAAAAACACTGTGTGCTCTCTTCATTTTATTATTATCCGGACACCGCTGCAGTACATTTTTTATCTGATGAAGGGGTTGTTCCCCCCAAAAGATATTACAGTGATGAAAGGAACGTAATAAAGTGAACCTACAGAAGAGAAAAGAGTTTTCACAGAAGTCTTTTCTTTGGATATTGAAGACTGTATGAATCTGACTTGGAAGTAAGCAAGTTGCTAAAACAGCACCTCAATCATAAGTTAAATTAAGTGGTGTGCAGAGGGAAATGTCACTTATAGTTCCTTTCTATTCTCTCTACCAGTTTACTTTTTTAATTTATTCACATTTTCACATTTTTTTTTATTATCTATATTTCTCCCTCACTAAAGTGATCCAAAATTTGAAACTCCCCAAAGCAACATGGTTTACTTTGATTCAGATTATTGTATTTTATTGTATGTCTCTCTGCAAGGCCCCATGGATTTATAAATCCCTACTAAGAGTTTAGACTGTACCCCACCCCCTCACCCAGGTATATTTTCTAGAAGTATTGCTTTAATTTTCTTCAACCAAATCTGAACAAGATTGCGCCTGTTCTGTTGCCTACCGCTTCAATCCCCTGAGGCTGTGAAATTAGCCAGGTGCTCAGGAAAGAACGGACAACTGTCAGTATTAATAAATGGATGATTCCGGCACTCCAATCATATGGTATGAAAAATCCTTTATTTCACCACATGAGCAATGATAAAATATTTAAAAACAACAGCAAAACACAGTGCCTATGCGTTTCGCGTGTGGCGCTTAATCAAAAAGTTTATTAGAAGAGCCAGGTAGCCCTAACCCATTAACCATATGCCCAAGTAAGACGTGTATAGCAAATATTCTTGTCCAAAGAAGGAAAGTGATGATTTTATCGGGTTACTAAAAATAGGGCAAACCTTGTTTTCATTAATGGATAACACCAGAAATTTCTCATGAGGAAGGAAAACTTCTCCTCAACTCCTGAGGAAGCAATCTAGCGAAACACGTTGAGTTGCACCGGATTGTATGCCTTTCCATCCTCAATCGACTTTGTGGACATTGTCACATTGGACTTGTACTTCTAATCCGAATCCTGGACTTTTTTAATGTGTTTTTATCACATACCTTTGTGAGTATAACCATACATTGGTGTTTTATCCCTTTGAAATTAAAAGCAATATTACGCTATATTTGGCTTTTTTGTTCTTCCATGGGATGTTTGCATATGGAACTCTGCCAATCATGTTACTGTTGAATTAAGGAGGGAGAAGATTTTCCCATCATTTCTGCTGTGTATATGCCTATTTAGTTTACCTTCTGGTAAGCATATTATTTGAATTTTGTGGTGCACATGTGTGCAGTGTTAAAATTTGGCGCATTCATTCAGTTTCTATCACTATATATTGCACGATTGTTATACTTATAGCACTTTTTGGCATGTTTGGGCTACTTTTCTTTAAAGGAATATTTATCGCATTTAAAGGCAGTATGGAGTGTGTATTTTTTGCGCTTCCTCACTTTTAGGTTTATTTGGAAGTTTTCATCAGCAAGGGAGTAAGAAGCAAACTCCCAAGCGGGGAAGCAGCATTCAGCTTTTAATATTGGACCTTTTTTTTCATTGTTTTTATTTAAATCACCACAGACATTTTTAGCGCTGCTGATACACGTCATTGTGTTTCACCAGCAGGAGGATGACATTAGCAAAGAAATGTAAGAATAGTAAGGCAGAACAGAGATGTTAGGTAAGAAGGTGAGGGGATATCTGGGCATTTCAAGACAAGCTTTCATAACAACCCTTGTAATTCTTTAGCTCTTCTTTAAGCTTACTATTATGAGCCAGCCCACTGCCAACCTGTCCTTCTGGTTGATGCCTGTTTGCAGGAAGATAGTTGCTTTCAGCTGGGTTCTATTCCAAGTTGTTTGCTCCTCTGTGATGTGGCAGTGAGAAATTAAAAAGTCTTCTTCACCCTTATGCAGGTAAGGTATGAAATGAGCCCTGTGTGTGTGGGCATTTAAAGAGGACTGTGGGTAATATACAGTAAGCACAGCAGGCAGCGAGTGATGACTCATTTTATATTTCCCTTGTATTCTGAGACTCATAACATTTTCTGTTTTTAGCACTGTATTCCTATTTGTTTGTGCGTTGGCCAGTGTTGTATATTGAAATCAAAACAGTACATTGTAGATTAAATGATTTCTGTCTTGACCCAGCAAAACAGCAACAATTCTGTTGACTCCAAGGTTTTACTTTGGATTGAATGCGAAGCTAAATGCATTGTTCGCCCATCTTTAGTAGCAGCTTCCTGGGAGAGGAGATTCTGGTACTTGATGTCATTGTTCTGTATGTAATCGCTGGCCCGTTTCTTTGTTAGGTGAATCAACAGCACTGCTTTTATCAGCAAAAAAAAGGAAGAGGATGGGAAGGTACACAAAAGCCTTGTGTTCCATAGATAAGCACTCACACAAACATAATGCTGTTAATCTAATAATTATTCTTTAGAGTAGGTTCTCATGAGCTTTCAGGAGGAACTATCAAGATAAGTTGTTTAAACAAGCAAATTTCATCAGTGGACAGCTTCTTAGTTAGCTGCCTACAAGATATCTGTTAAAGAAAACAATTCAGTCATTCTGATGGCTTGTAACTGCTAGCAGCTTCTTTTGTGACATGGAAACAATATATTTGAAGAAGAGAATAAAGAAAAAAAAAAGACAAACACACACACTCACACACTCCATGTTGGAGCTTCAGCTGGCGCTACCTGACTGTGTGATGACATTTAGAGGTAATTTACAAGATTAACAAAACACTAAAATGTGAGGTAACTGCATAATATGAAGGAGAATGTTTTAACATTACAGGTCAAAATTGAATAATGTCAAAAATATCGCTATATTCAATATCGCCATATCGATAATTTGGCGCAATATCGAATAGTAATTTATACAAAGATGAAATTCATTTACCGCAATATCAGAAATTCAAGATTGCAATATTGAAAATTTGATTGAATCTTTTCAATCTGCTTGTTTATATGGAAAATCCATAATATCGATAATCTTGATGGAAAAATTTGATATCGCCATATCAAATTTCTTAAATCAAAAATTCGATTGCGACTTTTTAATAATGTTTGAATTTTTTTAAATCAAATTTTTCAATCAAAACTTCAAAAATGGCCTTTCCGACTTTAATTTTGCCCATAGAAACAGCATAATATTTTTTTAAAGCACATAATCACCATAACCAATAAATTTCATCACTTGGTGAGAAATAGGCAATTTTTTTTACACAATTTTTTTTAATCAAGGCGAGGAGGTGTAATTACTGTATGTCCTATATTTTAGGTAGTGTTTTTCACTGATTATTGAAGCAAGCTATACACCCATTTGAAATTCCTTTTCAATATCTATTGTTGCACTGAGGGCATCGCAATGGAAAGTAAAAACAAACTTTATGTTCAAGTGATCAACAGTGCTTTAAGTGTCATACAACTATTTCCTAACCATTTAAAAGAACCAAAATAATTCCAACCTTAGCTTCTGTGTTTTTGAGCTAGCCTCCTATGTTGACATTTTTGAGCTGCACTATTGGTTTTCAGGTAAGTTAAGGGAAAGTTGTTGAAGATTTTTGTCAACGAGGAAAACCATGGCAACTTCAAAACATCAAGGGTGCTATTAGGCTTGGCATGTTAATACATTACTCTTAGGGCAAAATATAATAAACTCAGAAAAGGCTGATTTCGCTTTCCAAGTTTATTCCCGCGAGATCTTGGCAGTTTCTTGTGGTAAATATCGCGAGTTTGAGTTTTTCCATCAAACTTTTCAATGGAAAGGTAATCATACTTTACATTCGTAAAAGTTTCTGTTGGTAAATATCAATCAAAAAAAATCTCGCAACATTTACAGCGAAAAAATGCCGAGATCTCGCGGGAATAAACTCAGAATTGGCCTTTTCCTAGTTTATTACATTTTTCCCAATTTGTATATTTGCCTGTTTAAAAAGGTATTTTGAACGTAAAGGGAAACATGAAAGCTGTAAATTACAAATACTTCACTTTCTCTTAAGTATCTCCTGATGGAAGAGGTAGTATAGAAGAAGAACAACACAGTGCTTAAACAAAGAATTTACAAAAAGATCCAGAAAATAAAAAAATTACATTTTTTTATGACATTTTTTCTTTGAATGTTTTCTGACACTGAAATCAAATATTAAGCATTGTCATATATAATAACCTCCTGTTTATGGTTGTGCGTAATATTACCGTAGTAATGTGTCCCCAAAAGTGCAATGTAAAATGCAGCTGATTGTCCTTAGGCACAGAAGCCGTACAGAAATCTAATGTAATTCAGCAAAAGCAGAATTTTATATTGTGCGATTTGTGGCAGGAAGTGCTGAAACAAGGATCTTTTCAATTGTCCATTAAATCTGCTTATTCAGATGGCGATTTTTTTTTCAGTGCATTTGTGCAGAAAAACTGCTAAAACATTTTGAAAAGCACCATTAACTGAGAAAGCCCAAAGAATCAGAGATGGCAAATGAAAGACAGAAGGATTTGTAATTGTACAGTTAAATATTCATCTAATTAACATTGTGTATTACTCTGAGATTCAATTTTAAACTTTCTGGATAAAACGTGGAACATTGTCCCCTTGGCAGATATGGAACTGCACATTGACATAAATGCACATTGTAGCCAATGAGTCTGTTAGTTCTGGAACAATATGTAAACCTTGGGGAAGAAAAATAAAATGTCATAACCCTTTAATGGGTAGCAATGTATTGCTGTCGTGTGCTGTGTATTATTTATGAAAGGTTTGAATTGCATGTAAGCAAATTAAACTAAGACTGGCAGAAGAAGAATGGAACAGTTTTGCAAAGAGATTTTGAAGAATAATCATAGCAATAGAATAGAAAAGCACTTGATGCAGAGGCTCTAAGCTAATCCGAGCCCCTCCTCTTTTTACCCTCAGTGCAGTCTGTTACCTGGCACTCGAGTTCATAACAAGAATCTTCTTCATAAATTCATGGATTAATAGGTTAGTAGCACAGAAGACTCCCTTCTATTCAACTGCAACTCATTCTTGCCTTCACAAAGTTTGATGAATTCTTAGTATGTGAAGTGGTCAACGGATGCGCATTCACGCTTTTTACAAAACTTCGGATGATGAATAATTCTCATCATGTTTATATGCAGAAAATAATATGGGTTAAATATTTTATGGGTTAAATTTTTATGAATATTAACATTTTTAGAACTAAATAAAATCTACTCATTGTAGCGTTGATTAGTCACCAGTTCAGATCCATGGTGCCTTGCTACTTAAAATGCTATTGACAGCCGAGTGGTCTTGCACCCACTCATAGCACTAATATCACTTCATAGTCAATGTAAGTAAAATTGCATCACTATTTACTCGTATTATAATGTCACCTATCAGGAGGGAAATATTTTTGTGGTGGGTACAAACAGTATAACTAAATTAATAAAGGCATAGTTTGAAGCTGTTGTAATCTTAATGTCATAAACAGAAACATTTGGCTAACAGTGATTAAAATATTCTACCTACTGATTTCTATAGATTACAGAGCATTTGAACTTCTGAATCTATATAATTACATGAGGCTAATTGTTCTTCAAGCTGTAAGAGTTATTTGACGTCAATGTCACTATAAAATTGTCATGGGAACTGTATCCTTCATACCCGCTACATTTTATCAGCAATATGATATAGTGTAATTGTTGATTGTTGGTTGAATTTTGGTGAACACATAACTTAATAGTGCTTAATGTTCTGTACTATTCTAATCATTTTAATGGTCCAATCAAAACTTTTGTCGGAGGCGGTAATGATCTTTCTAAAATAAAATCAAATTCCTTTTCCACTGGATTTTTTCATTTATTTGTCTTACATGAAATAAAACGATGATAAATGATTACAAACCCAGTATTATAAGCAGCACAGCAATCAGTTCTTGTAAACATTTTTTTTTTAATTAACAAGATATTTGTTGAATTGCTAATTTATTTGAAAATTGAAACTAAAAAAAAAAAAAAAAGCCCTCTTCTCTGAAGTAGCACTTATACTACTTGTGCCTTGAGTCAATTAAATCACAAAAGCAAACAGTTTCCTTGCTGCATGGATACTAAATGATAAAATTAGATATTTGTTTTTTAAACAGCTGATAAATTTACTTCACAACTGCTTGCCTAAATTACACAGGGAACTTAATTGACTGCAGGGACACAGGTAATTAGCATCGCGTTTCACAAACACCTTCAGGGCACTGAAAGAAGAATTTACCGTAACACACGTTGTACTATATGGAATGCTCATGCAAAACATTGATTTTTTTTTTCTTTCATTTCTCTTCATTGCAATAAGTCATTTAAATTAATTAAAATCCTTTAATTGAAACCGGGCAGTTATATTGTTAATTAAAATCTTAATTTGCCACAAACAATGAGCTTGCACGAGGACCAACCAGCCCATGTATTTTTTTTTAATGTAGACTAATGCACATCTTCTAGGATGTTGATACTTTAGACATTTTGTAATTACTTTTCAAATTCCAGAGGGTAGGAAAATAGGACAGGAGACCAGACTGTTTTCTTGATTAACACAATTAAACGTTTTCTGAAGGTGATATTACATTGAGTGACAGTAAAAGTTGGATCTTATTTCCTGATGTCAACAAGAGAACTTTCAATAAATGAAAGATTTACCATAACAAATAAAACAAAATCAATAAAAACGTTTATTTTAGAAATCAAATAAATCAATTATAGCTGGCCCGAGTATTATTTAATACTATTTACACAATTAGACAAACAAAAGAGGTGTAAGGACTAAATGATACATTTAACATAACATTTTATATAAAATTATTATTATTATAATTGTTATATCAATAACATTTTATATAAGATTATTATTATTATAATTTTTATATCAATAACATTTTAGGGTGAAATTTATTAAACTCGGAATAGCTCGTTTTCACTTTTCCAGTTTAATCGGGTGAACACCTGTAAGTTTCTCGCAGTAAATATCGCGAGAGCTATTTCGATTGATACCTACCGAGAAAAACTTTTTCCACTACATTAATGTAAAGTATGGGTACCTTTCCATAGATATATTCAGTGGAAAAAGGTTTTCTTGGTAAGTATCGATCAAAACAAATCTCGCGATATTTACTTTGAGAAACTTCCAGGTGTTCACCCAATTAAGATCAGAAAAGCGAAAATGAGCTTTTTCAAGTTTAATAAATTTTACCCTTAGCCCACAATAGCTTTCAATGATATTAGCAGAAATCATTACTTATAATACATTTTAAGGTGCCATGGTTGATGTATCTTTCAGTCCTGTGCTAAGTCTTACGGATACTACTAGTTTTAAGAACTAGAACTTCAAGGGGGATTATCAAATGAAAAACACATGAAACTAGCAGATATGTTTGTGATAGGTATGTGATGGATATGCTTATGGACATTATATTTACTCAATAATCTATATGGACATTACACATCATCTTCACTTCCATATGGACTTTTATATCTCTGTTATATCTCGTTTATAGCTTGTAAGGATAATTTCATATACTCTTGCTGTAATACATTTATCAGAAGCATATGTTGCAAGTAACTGACTAGAAGTCTCTTTTGTAACATGTTCCATTAAGCTCATAGACATGTTGGCACATCTTAGGAATCTATGCCAAGTAAGAGCCTGGTCAAGTCTGTCACGTACACATACCGCAATATTAACATATAATAGCTCTTTAACCAATAATTCGCATAGCAACTAGCTTTGAACCAATCGTAAGGTCATGTAGCAAGTGATGGGTGTCAATAGACGAGAAATGATGATTTTTGGGTATATAAACACAAACATGTAACCAATGAAATTAGGAAGCTTATCATATGTAACAGACTCCGTGTGTGTTATTTGTAGATAAGATTTCTCCAGGTCGACCTGTAATATTCCAAATAATCAATACTTTGGTCATAGCTCATTTGGAACCCAATAAGAAAGAAGTAACTTGTCAGATTTCGACATCAGGTAAAAACATTTTCACCATATCACTTCTGTTCTTAAACATGCCATAGTTTTATTCCATAATAATGATTTGCATCTAGGTGGGAAAAATATTAAACGGTTTGTGTTAGGGGAAAGAACATAAATGGAAAATGATTAAGAAAATGTGGATATTAATAGCTTTGCTTTACACTGGTCTTTTAAACGCTATAGATATTGCAATAGTATGGCAGTATGCAGCAGTGGTTAGCAGAAAGCCTGTTGGTGGATTGTTTGTTGAAAACTGGGAAAATATTGTTATTAAAATTAAATAAATTAGTGAAATGGACCAGCGGTTCAGATAAGAACTGCTTGATTGGCTGACCACAATGTACCATGTTTAGCCACCATTTGTAGTAACAAACAATGCTGAAGATCATGATAATCAACTTCTACTCACCTTTTAACTGCAAATTTATTTATTATAAGATTTTATTTTCTGATATGATCAACAGACATCTACATTAGCACAGAGGCATAAAGCAAACATTGGGGGTTATTGACTAAAGTGAGAATTCAACTGTTGAAGTGAATTTTCATGACTTCAGGTGACTACGCCCCGATTCTCTACTCCTTATTCACTAAACCTCAAATTCCAATAGCAAAACCATGACAATATTCCCATAGTAAAGTCGCAACCGTGTCAGTAGCAGTCTATTGTGTAGTGTGCGACCATTGTTAGCTGGCGAATTTGCCACATCGCAAAGTTTGCTGAAAATCCGCATATGAGGAAGTGGAAAATTTACACCTTTACACAACAAATCGGACTTTAGTCCAATTATTTGAAATAGTTTTTATTACTAATGTAAAACAAACAGAGATAGCAGGCTGTATTACTGCAATTAAGACCATGGTTAGAGAGGTTGCAAGGTTTCACTTTTGAATTGATCAGAAAAAGTTTTAATATTCTAAACAGATAGTTGTATTCACTAAGAACTCATTACTTCATATTCCTTTTCTAAAAGGTAATTTTTTTTTTACCGGAGGGAGCTGACATTAATAAGGCATAGATCTTTTCAAGTTAATTGGAATCTAATGTAAGCCAGTTAATAGTGCCTACTACAAAAACATTGACAGGCTGAAGCTCATCACAAAAAATGTTTTAATACATGAAACTTTGTATAGAAAAATACTTGGCACCTATTCCATTGTAGATTTCACATAGAATAGGGTAATACTGAAAAGCAAGCAACTCCATGGTTCACCAACAAGCACATTGCTAGTGTGATTCTGTTGTGTTAATGTTGGTACTGATTTAAAGGGGGTTATTCTCTAAAGTCCAAATTGTTGCGTATAGGTGTAAATTCTCCAGATAAAGACAGTCGCGATAGGCTGCTGCTGTCGCAGTTGCGTCTTTATAATGAGAATATTGTTGCAGTCGCGACTTTATTATGGGAAAATTATCGCAATCTTAACTTTAAAAAATTGTCGCAAAAATGGGGACATTGTAGCAGATTTACTATGGGAATCCGCTGTGTGTGAATTCGAAAGTCAAATTCGCACCTTAGTGAATAACCCCCTTTAATCTTAAAAATAGAGATAGTCCAGTTCGCTGCTTTAAAGACAAAGGGCTTCATTGAATAAAGGATGAAATCACCTGTCAAATTGATTCGCAACTATTTGAGTCACCAAAATTGTCCCAAATTCACTTCTTCTTACTGATGAATCTACGGGTAGATTTGTCGAACAGGTAAACCAACCAAATATATGCGTATATTTCTATGTTAATGCAGCCATATGGATAATGTGGCAAAGTCAGTAAAATAGAAGTAGGATGTGGCGTAATGTGAATTCCCCCAATGAACTACATTGACATCATCTTCACTATGTTCCACTAACTACATCTAAGTGAATAATACATATATTTTTATGTCACCTTGTCACTAGTAGTAGACTAATTTGGTTGCAGTTGCCATTGTCCCATTTGATGAAATAGTCACATTATGCCACATCAGAGCCCTGTCTTCAATGCCCCACTTAAAATTGTTTGCGCATTCGCCATATCGCAGAGTTTTCCCAAAAGGCAAACATGGGGAAGTGGTGAATAGATGTGAATTCAGATCTATAGTCAATAAGTCCCAAAAAGAGTAATGGCTGACTCATATACTCATATTATGGACATTAAAATTGAAAATGCCTTAAAAGCATTCATAATATTAATATATGAATATTCAATATAATTAATATATTCAACCTGTGCCTAAAAAAATAATAAATTGCGCCTACAAATTCATGAATTCAACTTCAAAGATACCATAAGTGCTGTATTTGAATAACTGCCACGCCCCGTGCTGGCTCTAGCCACGCCCATCTATAAACAGACCCAGTCAGTCTTTATTTCTCTTCTTAAATAACCACTGGTTACTATAACAGTATTTGCATTGTACCTCTAGCCTTATCCTTCAAGTAGTGTGCATGACTCGTTAATGGAATAGATGTTCATTTTTTTTTTCAAGTTAATCATTTTAGATTAAAACACTATATTGTAATATATTTTTTAAAAGCAAAATTACAGGAAAGATTAAAAAAATAACAAGAACTCGTCGTAATTGAAAAATCACATAGCCGTGAAGGAAAGAAGATAGTAGAGTTCCCCAATTACAGCGGCTTGAGGAAAACGGGAAAATGATGTTACAGAGCTCTTAAAAAAAGACTTGATGTGGATAAAATAGCTGAACCAGTCATTATTTGTAAAGTAAACTAGTTTTTTTTTTTTTACACATCAAAGAAAAGGTATGCCAAATTGTTCTTGTAGTACAAAATAGCTCAGCTATAATTTTCCATTCTTGCCAAGAAAGCTGATTTAACTGGATTAAATAAAACACAGAAGAAAGGTTTTATGAGCACATACCAGTGCAGGGCATCTACAGCTGTGTTTATCAGGGTATGCACTATTGTTTACAGTGCACAGAAAATCAGTGAGTCAACAACAGCAGTAAATAGTACTCATTAAGATCACTGAGTAACTTGGACTCATTATTTTTACTTCCGTTGAGGTTGTCCCGAACCATCTTGGGAATATGTCTGCATCAGACAAATAAGGAAGCACCGTTTAAAACAATATTTTCTACATTCATACCTGGATTGATATCTGGGTTGTTACCGGACAATTGGGATGCATGATCTTTGTAATTAGATGTAAAGTGGCCAGTAAATAATCTATGGCATAGTTCCTGAATTGCTTTTGTAGTTATAATCATAGATAAGACATTCTCTGATCTGGTTTGATAATCTATATTATGTATATAATGTATAAAATCCAGAGTCAATGCGTCAATGTAAAGAATTCAGTCAAGATATTCCCAGAGGTAGAAGAATCTTCTCAGATTCAGATTAGCCCTGGGATTTTTACAAAGATAAAAACTTACTAATTATGTGACACTTGTAATAATGTACTACTTAGTATTTTAATTTACTATCTATCTATCTATCTATCTATCTATCTATCTATCTATCTATCTATCTATCTATCTATCTATCTATCTATCTATCTATCTATCTATATATATATATATATATACAGCACATACACACACTGTGTTTCCCTTAAAATGAGACAGGGTCTTACATTAACTTTTGCTCCTAAAAACGAACTAGTTTCACTATTTTCAGGGGATGTTGTATTTTTCAGGGAAACATGGTACCAGTACAGTATATTTCCAGTACTTTACTGCAGTTAGGGCTTATTTTTGGGACACGGTACTGG
>WMED01012643.1:0-14742 GCA_019650415.1 Pipa parva
GATGTGTGCGCAAGAAATTTCGTATGTGCAAAATTATAAGCCTAAGTAAATAATTATGCACTATATATACTGTATATTTAAATACAATTTTAAAATTTTAAATACAAATTTTTTTGTGCGCACCATTTTAATCTGTGTGCGCTGGTTTGACGGGTCATGTGCGCACGCACACGCGCACAGCTTAGAGGGAACATTGCTGAGCACCCGTGCTTTTCTTCATCAATGGTGAGCTGAACTATACCACACAGCACCAAGGATTGAGCAGATGTTTTTGCTTGTAGTGCTAGCAGCAAGGATAGAGCATATAAAATTATAAAATTATATTTAGCCAATACTACACACCCATAAACTTATCTTCCATGTACTGAAGTCTGGTTTCATGGTTGCTTAGGTAACATTTTATAAATCCAAAATATTTGGACGATGGTAGAAGACACTCCAGCAACACTCTTCAGATGCAGAATTATGGAAATCAGATCCCTGTGTACAAAATGGAAACTAGATACTCCACATCCTTATGGCAAGCAGGTCCCTCCCAGCAGAACTACTCCGGCCTGAATATGTGGACCATCCTAAACCAGAACATGCCATGGCCCCTTCTATCTTATCTTATTATTCTTGCCTCATTTAGACCCAAAAATTTTGTAATTGGTTGAGATGTTGTGGGAAGATTTTTTAATTCAAATATCCATTTATCAAAACTGTGCACCAGAAATCTCTTTATCAGATGTAGCCCTTCCCAATCCCTTAATAATTTTATCATGATTTCATTGACTTTCTTTATGGATTAACATTAATAGATTGACAGTGGAGGACTAACCTCATACAAAATGCCATATTTTAAATGTCTCAGTGTTTCCAGATATTAAATTAGAATCCATATTGTAAATGTTACAATATTTTATTATATATGAATGCTGGATTTTAATCTTCATGTAACTAATAAGATGTAGATCATGGTGATGAATAAAACGGTTATCAAAATGGTGAACTATCTTTCTTAACGGTTCCCTTTTCCAATCTTTAAATTAATTAATATTTTATTGACTTTCTTTTCCATGGATGAACATTTCAAGATGGGTAGTGGATGACTAGCAAGCTGTTTTTAAAGATTAAACTTTTTTTTTTCATCATTTTAGGAAACACCCTAGTTCCTTGAATATTTCAGTATTTGCTAAAAGCATCTTCTGGCATCACTTAATCTCTCAAAAACATGTCAGACTGGAAGTCCTGATTCATTTGATGCAGTATTTTTTTTCTATGTATGATCCTTAAATCTGTCTACCACTTGATCTCAAATCTGTCTACCACTTACACCCCCAAAAAAGTACATCGCTGAAAGGACAAATCATTCATTACTAAAATGTCTGTGTTGTTTTTTTTTACCAAGACAACTAGATAAAGCTACTTTATTGGGCTGTGTTTATGTCTGACAACTCGCAAGAAAATGTTCCTATGTATAAGATAGCTGAAAAATCACAAGACAGGTTCAGCATCATCGATCAAATACTTTGTGTGCAAATGAATAAAAAGATCCATTACTTAGGCAAGAGCTTTAAAGAAATAAACAAAAAAAAAAAATCTTTACCTAATATTCCAAACCATATTCTCAGAATTACAGTGTTTTGTGAATTTGATATAATGCTGGATTTTAACCCTAAAGTAACTCTTTAGGCTTAGATCATAGTAATGAAAAAAAATTCTCTTGGATACAGGATTTTGTAAATAGAAAGGGATCTTTGGAAGGTGGATGAAGCCAACCTTGTGGAAGAACCAGGGAAATCCTGCTAGCACAAATCTTCACTGGTGGACTTTTGGGTTCACAAGGTGAGGTTAATCAGACAATGATCCTGGAACCCAGGAAAAGGGCACTAGTTAGGCAGAAACAAAGCCAGACAGATTGAACCTGTCTAACACTCTCAAGGGGGTTGTTCCTCAAAGTCTGGACTGTCGCGTAAATGCCCATATTCAAATCCATTCGCGACTTCTCCAACTCCGCTTATTCAACAATCTCTGCAATGTGACGAATTCACAACCAATTCTGACACATACTCCAGTTGCGGACTTACGGAGCTCTTTGCATCAATTCGAGTGAGCGTGCACAGGTAATACGGCTATTCAGCATGCGACGGAGTCTGTCGAAGGGCTGGATTCTGCAGGGTGTACTGCTCCTAATTCACCGGTTTGTCTTCGCCAGATCAGAGTGGCAAATTGAGGGGTTTGATGGTAGGGCTCCAGTGTTGCGTAAAGCAACTATTCATTCAAAAGTGACAATGGTGACTGCGACAAAATTGGTCTACAATTAAACATGAACTAGGCACAAGGTGACATATTAAAATAAGTATTTTTCACTTATATACAGTTAGTAGGATAGGATGAGACTGACGTCACTGCCCTTCACTGGAGGAATTCTCCTCACTCCGCATGACTTCTCATCCTACTATTGTGCGACTGACTACGATGCACAACGCATGCAATGGCATCTATCGCTCTTCACTGTTTCATGAATAAGGAGAAGTGAATTTGTGACTTCCTAATTGTATTGACGTGAACAGACGCAGAGACACTATCAAGGCAAATTCAGACTTTGATGAATAATCCCCTTAGTGTGACTAGATCAAGCAAAGAATGTGTTTTATGCAGTAACATTCTAAGATCAGGGATGTCTGCAGTCAGGAAAGATCAGGAGTATTCCTATGATATACCAAACTAATTTGAGATTGATATCTCCTTTAAAGTGATACTGACACTGTGTATCACTAGAATCTCTTCATTATTCATTATTGTAACGATATTTTATCTGCAAGTTGAGTTTTCTTATTTTTTCCAGTGACCCCTGTAAGCAATATATACTGTATCTGTACTTGCTTGTCACATAGGGTCTGAGCCATAGGGACTGACATTTTTCTAAATAGGGATGGGGGTGCATGAAATACAGGTAAGATTATTTTATCAGTGGCCGCAGTTAAAAGGATAAGGTAAATTGTCACCATAATCCTAGGTATTTTATCATTTTAACTGGGTGACCAGAACTCTTTCATTTTATTTGAGACACATTTAGAGTTCCTGGGAAGCAAATGTTTAAAGGAATGAAATGAACAACTTGACCTATTCAGTAAAATGCTACTTGAGGTAGCTTGTTTGCCATAAACCGATTCACAGCCTAATTCACCATTGTGCGAAGTGAGCTACAAAGCCTTCGGCTCACTTCGCAAATGGTATTATGTGCCCGCTGATGTCCTGCATGCGGACATCAGCGGGCGCATAACACCATGTGTGAAGTGAGCCGAAGGCTTCGCAGCTCAGTTTGCACAATGGTGAATTAGGCTGTCAGTGTTTATCTGATTAGCAGACATCTTTGCAGAGTGTGTATTAAAAGTATCAATATGAAAGGAAAAGGTTCAGCTATACTAATTGAACATCTCATGTTAATCTTACTGAAACATTTTCAGCCCTACAACAAGTAAATCTCACATGACTGTGATTTTGAGTATAACAGGGGAAAACCCTAGAAAGAGAAGTTTAAATGTCAGCAACATGTACTCAAAGAGGGTTCCCTAATCTGCAATCTCTGTAGAGGAGTGTAAGAGTGAGATGTACAGTCACTACTTCCTGGGTGATAACTCTTGCCGTTTTTTATTGGTGCCATGGGTTCCACACTACACTCTGCATCTAACTAATGTGCTCTGTTGCTCCACATAAAAGGGATGGAGCTTTACCAGTATTACTTCTACAGTGACCCTACTCTTTATATAAACTGTATCACCTGACACTAAGGAAATAATCTAATATCTGCCTAAAGTGACTAATAAACACAATCACGATTGGGATGAAATCTTTAATCCCTCAATCTACTTAATATTATGTCCTAGTATGGTTTATATTACCAGTCCTAAATGTTCATTGCACTTCATTTCATTTTGTATTTATGATAATGATAATTGTCTTATCATTTGTCAGGCTGGCCAATACATAATTCTATTATTTTGCTAAAAAGTTCTTCTGTTATGGAGTACGCTTGGTCCTGTTTAACGCTTCGTGTTACATTTTAACAGAATTATACAGATTGCCAATGTTTCCTCAATGTATTCAGTTAGGGACATAAAATAGAATTCTCATAATCCAGCAGCTCATAGTCTGGAGCTTTCAATAGTCCAACACTTGAAAAAAGTTTGGTGTTGGACAATAAAGAGAGTGAAAAGAAGCTGATCAGGCAAATGAAGGACTAATGCTAATCTTTGCCTTCCTCCTGATATTATAACTATCTTCTCAACTCATCTGTCTATCAATTGCCCAAAAAGTAAACATAACTGAAAAAAAATGGCTTCCAAATATCAATTATTTTCTTTGTCAATTTCCAGTTTCTTCAACAAACATTGAATGCTTATAAAATATGAGCTCCATTCGTTTTTCCCGCAGTGTACAGTAAATAAGGTTGTAATAATCAACTCATTCTAATAGCAGGAGGAGTCCACAGTGAGTGCGGGCCAGGACGTTCTCCCTAAGGAAGTGGAATGATGTGAAGTGCACCATCTGCGGGGTGCAAGATGGACATCTGCTGAGAACAAGTAGGAGAATTGTGTCGTTGTGTGGAAGGAATGTAACCACTCCTTCAACAACTGCATGTGAAGCAGAACAATAATAAGCCCAAATACAAATGTTTCATAAAAATACATTTTAGTGTGAGTCCTAGCAAATCTCTCAATGATATTGTTAATTGTATAATGCTACTTCTCTCCCACACATAAACATACTCCCCCCGCACACACAGACCCACACACAGACCATACTACACACACAAAAACATACACACACCACACCGCTTACGCACACACACAACATACTTATACACTCACAAATTTAAGGCCCTAAATATTGGATTTATAGGTTTATGTAGAACTCCATTGATGTCTAAGGCTGACATATCTATATCCTAGACTAAGAATATTTTAGTAAATTGTGTTTCTATTTTGATTGGAAATAAAATAATATGAAAATGAAATGATTTAGATTGTCTCTGTCCAACATGAATACTTATGATTTTTATAATTATATAAATTAGAATAAGATAACATAGTTGATTGTCTAAAGATATTATTCTCAAAGATCTTAACTTGTCAATAAATTTCCTTTGGTTTCAAGGTTGAGGCAAATGGTAGGTCATGGTAGTGATTGCTCTGCAATTCCCTTTTTTTTCGGGCAGACATTGAGGAGACTTTGGGGGTTGGTGATTATCTTGTCTTTATTTATCCACAAACGGTCTTTTTTATTCCTATATTTCTGAAAATATCACTTCTCAAAATACCTCAAGTTTTGTGATTTTGAATGTGCCCTGATAAAAATACATTCTCAAATCAAACTCCCCTTTAATGATTTTATTTTAAAGGAAAATAAGGTAATTATATTATTTATTTGCTATTTTGTTCCCTCTAAATTATTTGTTTTATAGGACCATTTCCTAATTATGGATAGTTAAGTGAGGTTGGTCTGTTTTAGAATATGAGGCCTACAGTGGGTAGACTCAGGGGCTTATTCATCAAAGTGAGAATTTGAGTGCCAAAGTGAATTCCCATCACTTCAGGTTACTGCCCTCCAATTCTCTACTTCTTATTCACTAAACAGAATTCCCATAATGAAGACCAGAACGCATTCGAAGCATCTCTTGTGTGATCTGGTGAAGTCAGTTGGACAGTATGAGTCCTGCCATCAACACCCTAATTCCCAGGGCCACACTGGTTACTGTAGCTGAGCTGTTTTTAAGTAGGGTAATTACTGTCTATGGTGCAAAACAAAATAACCAGTGTGGATTAACCCATAGAAAACAATAGATACTATTTTTCCAGCTCAGTGGAAAAGTAACCAGTGTATCTCATTCATTAGAGGTAAAAATTGCTAAACATAAATGTTTTCAGTGAAACAAGAGAAGTTACATTGTTTTCTCAAATATTTCCATAGTTATTATTTTAACCTTACTGTAAATGTTTCAAATATCCTAGGTCTATGAGCTTGCATTTAAACAAAAATAAACACTTCCATGAATACAAGCAATTTTCTTCTCATGGATTTCCTGAAGGCCTGAAAAAAGATAATGCCAAACTCCATAAAATGATCCTAATTGTCAGAATTGCTGTTTTCTCATGGCTACTGCTTCACTTAAAGCAACATTGCAGTTTTTGACTTGATTGTCATTAAAACAATAGGAACTGACACTACATGGTTTTGACAGTGGTCATCCCCATGCTCTTGACCTAAAGGTCTAGTCCGTCTGCTTTGTCTCAGTCCATAAGACCTCCACAGTGAGCCTACATCTACTGAGATAGCTGTTTTTGATTATGATTTAAAATGGCTGCGGGACCTGGAAATTAGTTGTAGGGTGTAGAAATACTCGGAAGTCCAATCTGCCAGGTTCATTATGCAAAGCTGTTCCCATATACTGCTCCCTAATGTAATATCAGATGCATGTGTTATTTAGCGCACCATTGCTTTTTATGATATTGGTAACATCTGCCTTTGCTTCTTTATTTTCAGCTACTGTTGAAGAGGGAGTCTTTCTACTGGGGCAAGCCACTATGTACTGGCATATCTATTTCTTCAGTGTCTTACCCTGTAGACTTGTAGCAAGTTAATGTTGCACAAAAGCCACTGCAAGTTCTGAAAGTCCCAAGACTAGTTACTTTAGGATGAGTATAGTTTTCCTGGTGGGAATTAAGAGGTTTGTGTGTACGACTGTCTAGAAAGTTTTAAAGGAGTATTTCAAAGAAGTAAAATATCAAGTTGCGGGGGAGTCATTCATTTTAAGCGTTGTGCTTAAATGTCTGACTGTAAAAAGAAATCTTATTGTGCTCTCAGATTTATCTAATGTTCTGTACTCTCCCTGGTACTTGTGTCTAGAACTTAAAAGATGACTCTTATTCTAAAATATGAACTGGTTTATACATTGTTGTACTTATTCTGTAAATAAAAATGGAGGGGTAACAAACAGGGCAGTAACTGAGTCACATAGTTAACAGTGTTGCATTACATTCTTTAGGCCTCATGCATGAAATCTAATTTAGAATTTGGTTGACCCTTCTAGTTACATCTGACAATGTATCTAACTGAGCATGGTAATGCCATGTGTGGCTTTTAATTGCTTCCACCAGTTAGGACTTTTGAAAAAAAAATAGTACACTATGGAAACTTGTTACTCTATTTTTCATTTATCTTAATTCGATCTCTTTATTGATATTACGTTATCAAATCTAGACAACTGGGATGAAGTTGTGGCATTCTGCAGTTTTGGTCCAGCTGCTTTAAACAGGTCACTTGGTGTGAGTGAATCAATAAGAGTTGTACTGAAAATACATTTTACCTATTCTGCAACCTGTAACCAACTGCGAATTCCAGCTAGCAGAACCTACTTAAATCTGATGAAAATCTGCATTGTGCATAAGGTCTGGGGGGGGGGGAATTGATCAGTTAAAAGCATGTCAAATAGTCAGATTTGCATACAAATATTGGCCTTTTCTAAATAATAAGGCAGGAGTCACTTTTGTACCCTTTAAAAAAGTCAAACTTGTTTAAAGACAGAGGGGGGTTATTCACTAAAGTCCGAATGGTGCGAATTCGCCAGATAAAGACAGTTGCAATAGGCTGATACTGTCGCAGTCACGTCATTATAATGAGAATATTGTCACAGTTGCGACTTTATTATGGGAAAATTTCTGCAATCTTAACTTTAAAACATTGTTGCAACTTTACAATTGGGAAATTGTAGCAGATTTGCTATGGGAATCCGCTGTTTGCGAATTCGACAGTTGAATTCACACCTTAGTGAATCACCCCCTAAGTGGGGATTGTTTAGACTAGTGGTTTTCAACCTTTTTATTGCCGTGACCCTTTAGTATAATTCCCCGTGATTTGGCGACCCCCATTTATTAATTATTATTGAGCAACCCCATTTAATCCTTATATTTCCAAAGGTCTTAGGCGACCCCAGGAAATCATCATTCAATCCCAAATGGGGTCTCGATCCACAGGTTGAGAACCACTCGACCTTTTCAACTCATTTCACTGTGTTTTGCTGTGGTTTGACGTTAACTTCCATTTTGCTGTACTTTGTAATTCCGCTGATTTATACAGGGTGGAAAGAAATCATTACCGATTAATATCGATAGTTGAGAGCAGCACACTTTGCAGTGGTTTCCATTTATGTTTGCCTTTCAGAACAATATCAATACCCACTTTCAATTGGGAAATCTTTTTTCTGTTGTGGCTAAGTGACCGAACCAACTCCATAGGATATAATGGTTTACACCAGCCTGAGGCAGGTAACTACTGGGAGCAATAACAATTCAGCTTCCTAAATAGTCTGCTTCTCCAGCATTAACTGGTCAAAATACTTTTATAAATAATACACTTACACAGCATCTTGCTGCAAAATTATGCGTTATTTCACAGCACGGTCTACTCACACAATTTCTACAGAAAATGGAAAAATAAAATATATCCCCCTACTTCACACCTTCATAAATATCCCCCGTATACGACTGTTTATTCCTAAAAGAAATGAGATGGCACATTTCCATCAGTGGTAATTAGTTAGATTACAGAACGAGAGAGAGAGAAAATGCATACATTACCATGACCTTGTAGTAAAGAGAACAGAATTCTGCCATAAAGAGCCACAAACTGCATCAAAGCTTTTATGGCATGTGAATTTAAATTTCTGTGCCAAGCCACCAACCACATTAAACTTCTACCAGTTTATATAAACAGTAATTCATTTTTTAAAGGTTTTTTTTTTTTTTTTGTAGACCAGTAGAAACATGTTGTAGGGAAATGTCTAAAACTCGTGTACTTTGCTCTGCACATTCTTTCCTAGATGGTGCTCTAGAAGAATTATTAGCTTTATATTGAGAGCGTTTCCAGAAAAAGTCATTTGGAGATTTTTTTTTTTAACACAAAAATAGCAGTTTAGACCAATGCTACTGAACTGGATGTTGGTTTTAATTGAAATGTTCATTTCTATGGTTCTTTGCCAGAAAGCACTCGACGCAGCCACCCTCAGATAAAACCAAACACTGTAACTAATAAAAAACAGCGATGCTTTTAACATCTGTCTTATAATGTATGGATGGCACATTTAGTAATATTTATCTAGTGCTTAATTTTAAATCCTGAAAAAGATGCATAGACGTGAGGCAGAAAGAAGTAGCGTGTCCATATATTAACAGGGTCTTTTGCCAGTGATCTCATTTGATTCACCTTTTCCTTATACTTCCTGATTACTTCTGATTAGTTTTTAAGTTGCTAATGTGCTTACTTCAGCCTTGTCTGAACTATTCACATCAAGTCACAGGCTAAGATCAACATCCAGATGTTATTAAAGAAGTCATAGGGGAAAATGTTTTTGACTAATAAATACAGGAGAAACAGACTATTTTTAATGATATCCCTGGTTTCTCCTATTTACTACATTTTTCAACTGCAATTTTACTGACCAAAAAAAATGTTCCTCCTTCAGGGTGGTTAAAACTTATTCTTTCCAATGAAATTGATCCTGTCATGTAGACACCGCCCAAAATATTTTCTCATTAAAACGAGATATTGATCTGTAATGGAAGGGACCATCGATCATTTATTTTGTTGGAGAAACATTTTTATCAATCCTTTATATACCAAATAATTTGATATGGTCGAAATGGTCTTACTAAATATGCACGATAGTGTTGTTGACTTTTTATAATTAATTATATATTTTTCCTCTGCTGTATGTTATGAAAAAGGTATTTATTAAAGACAAAAATGAAAAATCCATTTGTTGTCTTCAAGTTAAAGGGAAAAGGGTTTTGGTAGATTATATTTTAATGGAGACTTCTACTGTCTTATTTGAGATTTACATTCATGCCAGCAGACTGTTATTCTAGTCCTAGTTTATTCATAAATCTTCACGGCAAATGCCATCGCTTGCATGCTCTCTTTTATGTGTGTAAATGGCCCAAATATTTTGTGCTGAACAGTCTCTGTCTTGATCTTTTGGCCTTTGCTGAATTATTTAATAAGCCCTTGGTGTTTACCCAGTGTCCAGTGTTGGATGCAATACAGAGCTAGACCATGAGCCATGTGCTAGTACCTGCTTGAGAACACATTCCCTAATGTAAAAACAAGGTCTAAACTATTTTAAGAAGCTGGAAAACTTTATTGCAGGTCTGTTCCATGATCACAGCTATTTCATTGTTAACAACACAGTTTATGAATTCAATGTCATAAAAAATCAGTTGACGTGTGCAAACAAAACATTAAGTTCGAAAATGATGATGTATCAAGAAAATATTTAACAAAAATAAAATATTTCTTCCTTAAAGGAAGAATAATTTATTAAACATCTGTTTATGGTTGAAGCAAAAAATTATTTTTTTTCCTCAATATTCTTTTCCTTTATATCTTCTCCAACACAAATGTATCTTTTTTTTTTTTTTTTTTTTAAGTATACAAATTAGGCTTTAAAGTAATTTTATACTAATGTTCTTCAGAAAATTACTGTGAACCTGTTTAATGCAGAATGTGGAAAGGAACATCAAAGATCTTGCTTCTGACAAAAAGAAACTGTTTGCAATTTTCTAAGCAAAGCCTTCCACTTGTATTGCTTTTCTTTCAATTTCTGTTGCAATCCCTCCCACTTTCAGCCTGGGAAAAACTTAAGAAAAAGACTTTGCCATCCAAAGAACTGTTTTGGTGCATTGTATTTTACAGCTAGACCTGAACGGACTAAAAGCAATTCAACTTGTCTCTCTCTTTTACCTAATGTTATTTTATTCCTTCTGCTAAATCTGCTAAAAAAAAAAATTCCTGTGATCTACTGTTTGTACACATGTAAAGCAAGCCATCTGCGTAAGCAACTAACAATTTACCTTTTCAGTGATAATCATCCAGCATATTGCCACTTAAAGGGAATTTAATGCAAAAACAATTTAGGTTTTGTCAACTTTAATAATTTTGTTTCCAGTTCCTGTTAAATTTCCTTAACATTGAGATGGTTAAATAACCATCTGGGGGAAACCATTTTCCATTTGTGATTATTTCTAAACTGCAACAAAAATAATGATTAGAGGAATATTAGTATATTTTATTTTGATTCATAAGTATTTTTTTTTTCTGCAGATAATTTTGCAGTGTAATCACAGAGATAATTTTCAATGGTTCATTTTTGGCTGGTAAATTAGTTTTAAATGACTTGCAAAATAGGAAGCTTGACTCACCTGAAAGATTTGTGTTGTAAAATATTACTAATTTATGTAATGGTGTCTGCCAAATTTATAACAATTAAATTTATAGTAGTTCAAATTATAAATTATAAATATATATATATATATATATATATATATACATTATATATATATATATATATACGGTATATATATATATATATATATATATATATATATATATATATATATAAAAAAATATAGGTTTTACAAAATAAAATTTATACTTTTTCCCAGAACTGTTTTCAGATCATGATGTCCTTTTGTTTTTAATAAACAGTTTACGTTAAAAAACTAACGCATAATTTGACATCAATATTTCCTTTGGAATAATGCATCCAGTGTTCTTTTAAAATATAATTAAAGACTAATAGTATTTTCAAAGAGTGAGCTCAAAATGTGGAGGTGACATTGCACCTGTTTTCAATTTGTAGCTTTGCTAAACCTTTAACTACCAGAGGAAAAAAACATACAGACACAAGACACAAATCAACATGTGATAGTGGAGATACAGATGTCTTTTTAAGTATAGTACAGTCTCAGAACAGCTGCATGAAACAGAATTCATGATAAAATATTTAATTTATGAGTTGGAAAGAGTTTGGTTAGGGAATTAGGAAGATTATTCTTTTGGTCACATACATAAACATAAAACAAAACGTATGTGTTGTGTCAATAATTTAAAAAAAAAGTGATCAGCCTTCCTTTTAAAAAAATATTAATATCAAGAATTGAGTAAGAAAAAAAAAAAGAAAATATGGTCTTGTGTTCTTATATTCAAAGGTGTACCAGTCCAGAAAAATATCTTCCCGTAACTGGGAAAAAATCTAATGGCTGACAGGTGTGTATTACAATAGAATGGAATGTTTAAGGATGCCGTCTACACAAGCAGGGTGGCTCATTCATAAATTCTGGTTTCATTTTCAACTCTTTCCAGTGAATTTAGCAGGCCATCAAAAATACACACACAGTTATATATATAGCTAGCTTATGAAGTTTTTCTTAGACTATTTTAAAATTATATATATCTGAGTATTACAATAATTGGTGATACCTTTTTTATTGGACTTATAGTCAATTTATATAGATGAGCTTTCGAGAGGTCCGTCCTCCCTTTATCAAGTAACAAAAACAAGCAGAAGTATTTTTTGTAATTTCATAAAGGAAGGGCAGACCTCTTGAAAGCTCATCTATATAAACTGGCTGTTAGAACAATAAAAAAAAGGTATCACCAAGTATTGTACTACTCATTATATATATATATATATATATATATATATATATATATATATGTTTTTGAAATCTGTATTTTTATGTTGCTCTTTTCAATTTTTATTATTTTAAAAAATAAAATTGTACAAACTTGTGAAAAAGCAATGAATCGTGACAATTTTTCTTAACAATGGCTTAATATTAGTTTTTCACATTATTTTAGGACACTTTGCAATGTTTTGGTAGGTTTCATCTGCTATGTAGTAAAAAGGAAATGTATCTGGCATTAAATATCTTTGGACAACATTTTGAAATGGTATCACTCTAAGATTGTCTATAAAACAGAAATAAAGAACTTTATTTTCAAATTCCTGTTACCTTGGACAAAGAATTAGAAGTAGAAGACCACCAAGTCATTATCTATATCAGGGCATTTCTCCAATCTGGGTGACAAGCAAGTAAAAATCAAAGTGGCTATAAAGAAGTCAGTGAAAACTTTGAAAGAGCCACAGATTTTATGGCTACAATTAGTCAAAGTTTGCACATAACAATGATATTCTGAACATTCGACTAATCTGACCTACACTATGGGGGATATTTACTTTAGTTAATGCACAAGAACCATTTTTAACAATATTACTGTTTTTACCAATTTACAAAGATGTTCAAAGCCAAAGTTATCACCCAAATGTGGTCATTTGCCTCACGCTGGCATAAACCATTATTATCTATGAAGCTGGACATGTCTTTTACCCAGTTGAAATAGATTTGTCATCAGAAAAGGATATTGAAATGAAAGATGATCCTAACAGAAAAACACTGCAAAGTACACCACTTTCAACTGATCGATATTTATTGATAACAGTTTATTTTGATGAAGAAAAAAAACGTTCTTTATCCTCTATAAATCAGAGGAATTGAAAAGGGCAATGCAATTAACTTTGAAACAGGGTAACAACTAATTGAAAAGGTTGAAATGGTTTTAGTAAATATCACGCTACTAATGTTGCCAAGAATATGTATGTATGTGTGTATATTTTTATTTATATAGCACTACTACGTTACGCTGCAATCCAACGATACAATTATAATACAGGCTGGGAAAGTGCTTAACAAATAGCAAGTGATGTAAATTATTAGCATAAAATCATGAATACACATCACTTTAAATGCCAGGCCATGATTGAAACAAGAGGATGAAAGTCCCTGTCCCACAGAGCTTACAATCTAAATAGGAGGAAGACTTACATAAACAGATAGGAGGGTATCAAATGCAGTAACATAAACTGGTAGTTCATTAGTTGCTATTAAAAAGAATACAAAATAGAATAAATAGTTGCTTAAGGATGAAATCTAGACATGAAAGTCAGTCATAGTACTCCAAGAGGTAAGCCTTCAGTTTAGTTTTGAAAATATTGATGGACTGAGGTAGAGTGGTATAAAATTCCAGAAATAAGGGACAACAAGAGAGAAGGGTTTAAAACAAGAATGTGCGGTCTTAGTTAGTGGTTCACGAAGACAATTGCCTTGTGAAGTACAGAGTTGATGCCTAGGTGTATATGGACACAAGAAGGAAGATATGTAAAGAGGGGCAACAGAGTGAAGTGCCTTGAATGTGAAAAGTAGGACACTGTAAATAATTTGTTTTTTAACTGGGAGCCAAGGAACCAACAGGAGTTGAGAGGGAGATTTAGAATTTAGAATAGATTGGAGTGGCAAAAGATAGGAAGCTGGAAGGCCAGTTAGAAGAGTATTGTAGTAGTCCAAGTGGGATGATATGAGGGCATGTATGAGGGTGTTAGCAGTGGTCTAACAGAGAAAGGAATGGATCTGCCAGAGTTATTAAGGAAAAACTGACAGTTTCTAGCAATGGTAGCAATGTGCTTAGAGAAGAAAAGAGCAGAGGCAAAAGTCACCCCAAGACAATGTACAGAAGTAACAGGGTTAATGATCACTTTATCAACTGAAATGGAAAAGGAGGGAGTATGATCAGGTTCAGGTAGGTTCAGTTCTGTTTTATTAAGATTTGGTTTGAGATGACGCCAGCCATCCAAGAGGAAATAGCCAGGAGAAATTTAGAAATTCGATTTTAGGCGTTAGCACAAGGGTGAATAAGTATATTGCTCATCTGCATACAGGTGGTATTTATGACCAAATGATCTGATGATATCACCTAGGGCAGTGGTGGGCAAACTTATTAGCCAAAAGAGCCAAATATCAAGATTAAGGCGATTAAAATTTCTTTGGAGAGCCAAAATTTTTTAACTTAAACTATATAGGTATA
>WMED01012644.1:0-14492 GCA_019650415.1 Pipa parva
TTCTGATTGCCATATTTGGAGTTGGGAAGGAATTTTTTTCCCTAATATGAGGATAATTGGATTTTGCCTCATGGTTTTTTTGCCTTCCTCTGAATCAACATTGCAGAAAAAAAAAAGCCAAACTGGGTGGACCATTTTTTGGCCTTAAAAACTATGTTACTTTGTAAGCTATTGTTAATTTTTTATTGTATTTATCTTCTGCATAAAATCCTTCATGATTCATCCAGGGCACAGTTTTTAACATTGATTTTCACATTGTCACAACCTGGACTGTAGAATAAAAGCAAGCCTTTCTGGGAGTTATTGACTAAAGTGAGGATTCGACTGTCAAATTCTCAAACAGCAGATTCCCATAGCAAATCCATTTTCCTATTCTAAAGTCATGACCGCGACAATTTTAAAGTTGCAACTACAACAATATTTCCGGAGTAACGTCGTGACTGCGACAGTATGAGTGTATAGTATTGTGACTGTCTTTAGCTTGTGAATTCACACTTTTGCAATTTGGACTTTAGCCAATAACCCCCTCAGTCTTTAAGCAGATGCTGTGATTATAGCTTAGTATAAGCTATAGCAAAAAATTACAATGGTTTCTGTGCCCAGGACTCCTGAGATGGGAGGAGCAAAAGCCAGAATTACAGTAGGCTCTTTGCAGAGCATATTCTGAGAGCCATAATTCACAGGAGTCAAATGTTAGCTTTATTTACACATGCACAGCGAGTCCTACAATAACATGCAGAGGCGGCTCTGGCCCTATTGGCGCCCTAGGTGCCCCTCCCCCGGTGCCATCCCCCATCCGGGGGGTGGGAGGTTACTGCAGCCGCGGGTGCCTATTGGGAGATTTAAATTGAGCCGCGGCTGCAGTAACCTCTGGCCGGCACTGTAAAAAAAAAAATGCAGGCGGCGCCCCTAGCATTTGCCTACTCTGCCTTATGGCAGAGCCAGCACTGATAACATGATAAACATTGTTGAGGATTTGGTGTCCCTTTATAAGGAACTCTAATACATGTGGTTTGGGTGCATCAGTCAGTTTATTTTGGCTTTCCCTAGCTCTGTGGTATGTATTCACCTAGTCACAAGGGATCTGATAGGTGGAAAGTACCTGGTGGAAAGTAATGGGGATAGTATGCTTCAGAATTAATACTGTTCGGCAAGATTCTGCTCATAAATAGGAAGTTATTATCAGACATTAAAAAATGTAGCCAAACTCAATCAAGACTAAGGGGGTCATTCATTAAAGTCCAAACAGTTGCGTAATTGCCTGTATTCACATCCTTTCGCGACCTCTCCAACTCTGTTTATTCAAAAATCTCTGTGATGTGACAAATTTGTGACCAATTCTCATGCTTATGACAATCGTGGACTTACGGAGCCCTTTGCATAATTTTGCATGCGCGCGCACTAGTAATTCGGCTATTCAGCATGCGACAGAGTCTGTTGAATTCTGGGCAGATTCTGCAAGGCCTACTGCTCCGAATTCTCCTGTTTGCCTTCGCCTCAAAAGAGTGGCGAATTGAGGAGTTGATGGCAGGGCCCCAGTGTTGCGTAAGGCAACTATTCATTTAAAAGTAACAATGGAAACTGCAACTAAATTAGTTTACTATTAAACATGAACTAGGCACAAGGTGACATAAAAATAACTTATACATACAGTATACAGTTAGTGGGATATGATGAGACTGACGTCACTGCCCTTCACTGGAGGAATTTGCCTCACTCCGCATGACTTCTCATCCTACTATTGAACAACTGACTACGCCACACTATGCATGTGACGGTGTCTGTCGCTGTCCGCTGATTCATGAATAAGAAGAAGTGAATTTGCGACTTCATAGTTTTATTGGCGCGAACAGACGCAGAGTCACTATACAAGGTGAATTCGGCCTTTATTGAATGAACCCCTAATTCTTCATGCACCAGGTGACCTTTCCAATCACTCTCATGTGATCAGAAATTCAAAGAAAACAAATTCACTGGTGCCATATTACCTTTGTATTCCTGTTAATTTATTAAAACATCATCACATGTTTCAGCCAACAAAGCCCTTTAATCAAATCTTCAACCACTTTCCAACAACTAGAAAATCTCATCATCCCTCCATTACTCCACCAATATCAGAACTGTGGAAGAACTAGAACAGAATACATCTTTTAAATGATTTCTTCAAGAAAAGAAACTAGTTTGAATCCAGTATATTTGGTAGCTCTGTAGTTTGTCTGTACTTTACAAGGCAGAGAGGGCTGAGGGAAAGCCATGCCTAAAACAATAAAACAACTAAAATTGTACAAGGAAACCAGGAAGAAGCCTGTTAAAGATTAAAAAATGACAGAGTTTTAAAAGCTAAGGGGGTTATTCACTAAAGTGTGAATTCACAAACAGCGGAATCCCATAGCAAATCCGCGACAATTTTCCAATAATAAAGTCGCGACTGCAAAAATATTTTCATTATAAAGACGTGGCTGCGACAATATTCTCATTATAAAGATGCGGCTGCGACAGTAGCAGCCTATTGCGACTGTCTTTATCTGGCGAATTTGCATCTATACGCAACAATTCGGAGTTTAGTGAATAACTAAAACTTTATCCAGTATATTATCTTTAGGTAAAGTATTTATTATATTTAGGAAAATGCAAGTGTTTTGATTCTTAAAGAAGTGAAGACCTTTGAAGTCATCTGTCACATAGTGTAAACAAATAAAATCAAAACTGGTTTAAAAGCACAGTTTAAACCAGTTTTGATTTTTTTTAAAAACAGTTTAAAGGGCAATGACACCAGCAGTAAAGTCAATGTCCAAACAAAAACAAAACATTAATTTCAATGGTGACAGTGTCAAGCAACCTCACAAATTTTCATGCAAACAGTAACCATGAGAGAATAAATTCACAAGCCTTTTTTTGATTCAGTCAACAATAAAATCAAAGGTGCGTTTCCTGTCTGTCTTATGTCAGATTTGTAGCCTCGACTTTCATTAATAAAATCTTTAAAATACCTGTGTCGGTGATGTAAGTTGTTTGGGTTATACCCCTATGGTATATTTATGTATGCAATCCCCTATAATACTATGTGAATATTTAGGAATGTAACATTGCTTTCAGATAGGCATACTGGAAAAAAATATTTTTCTCATCTTGCAATTATTGCAAACTAAAGTAAACTGATAATGAAAGAGATTCCAAACCACTCAACTGGATGAATATATGTTTTTACATGTTCCTTTGAGCAGAGGAAAAAATTTCAACAGCAACCACTAGATGGCATGCTTGTTTCAGATTACTTTGCACTAGTAAAAACTCTTTTAAGAGATATTTTGGGGCTTACTTATTCAAGAATGAATTTGCCTGGCCAAATGAACTTGTGGCAATTTGCATCAGCTTGTCCATTGTGAAGCAAAGTCTGTCATGCATGTTCAATATTTCATTTCTTCTTACTGTCATGGAGCAAACTGAAGGAAAGTACTACCTCTCCCCACTCTAGTCTATTCTAAATTCTGCTGCCAGAATTCTTTCCCTCTCTCCCCAGAAGGGACAGCCTTTCTCCCAACCTCTCTCTGCTCCTTGGCTCCCGATAAGCCAGAGGCTGGCAACCTTTTTGGCTGAGATAGCCATATATGTGTGGCTCTGCTCAGCCCTTTTGATTCTGGAGCCGCTGACATCATGTGTGACATCACATAATTGATGTCAGCGGCTCCGGATTGGCTAACAACCCAGAAGCGTGATGACGTTAGTGGCTCTGGATTGGCTAGCAACCAGGAAACGCTGAGAGAGCTTTGTCTGTACAGCGCTTGCTGGTGATTAGCCAGCAGACTTTAACAAGCGATGCTTGCATGTGAGCACCACTCATTACAGTCAAATAATGAGATGCAGCCATCAAAAGAGCCACATCTGGCTCGAGAGCCATAGGTTGCAGACCCCTGCCATAAGTAAACAAATCATTTACAGTGTTCTTTTTTTTTTGACATTTAAGGCACTTCACTCTATTGAAATCTATGAATAAGCAATAAGGCTTGAAACAAGTAAGTGTTAGCATATCCTCATCTTTATATGTTTGGAGCTCACTTTAACGTTTAATAAATTTGGATTTTATTACTGGAGTGCCAGAGAATTTCCTTTGTTTGCCCCTCCCTACATTTCCTCTCTCGTATGCCCGTACATTCCTCAATGTCAACTGCCCTCCTCCCAAAGAAACCAGCTTTGTATGCCACACACCAATACTGCCCTATCTCGTCTTAAACCCTTTTCTTTCTCTGCACCCCACATTTGGAATTCTATACCCCTTTATCTTCGCTAGGAACATTATCTCTGCATCTTTAAAACCAAACTGCAATCTCACCTACTGGAGCACTAACACTGATATTTATCACTGATTATATATATATATTCTTAGTTATTTATGCTTAGTATTTGTATGTATTGACCAATGCTTCAGCACATTGTTACAGCTCTTATTACCCCTCTATGTAAGTCTTCCTCCCATTTACATTGTAAGCTCTACGGGGCAGGGACCTCCATCCTCTTGTGTCAATCACAATCCGGCACTTAAAGTGATTTTACGCTTGTAAGTTACTCACTTGTATTGTGTAATGTACTTTTCCCATGTCTGTCTTATATTTGTATTGCTGAATTGTACAGCGATGCGTAAATTTGTGGCGCTTTATAAATACAAAGTGAAGTCATCTTCGCATATTCACTGTTTAAAGGAGACAACGCCACTGTAACTACCTTTTCCCCCATTTGACACCAAACTGGCAATATTTATTTAGTATGAATTCTTATAAGAAAGGAAGATAGAATTGGCACTAATTTGTCATGCTTTTGTTTTGAAATTGTCACCAGATTATAGCAACATAAATGACAATTTCTTTTGCATTCATTCAAAGCCAGATTTTTCTGAGCTACTGTTGTCACTGGTTCACCACAAGGACGACTGCAGTATGCCCCCTAACTCTCCACTTTGGTTTGGTTTAGTCTAATCCGCGTATTTAAGCAGCTAAGCCTTGGTAAATTGTCTCTTTGAAACATGATGGATATACCCTAACTGTCCACAATTGTAAAAAAATTATTTAACTTCAATTATTTTTAAATTTAAATTAGAACTTAAATTAGCTTTAACTTAAACCAAAAATTATATACAGAAATTAAATAAAAATGTAAAAAAAAAAAACAGTTAAACCTTACAATAGTACCAGTGTCAGTGGTGTAAGTTGCTTGGATTGTACCCTGCTTTTATATTTATGGGTGCACCTACCCAGTACTATGGAAGGAAATACTTACAAATGAAATATTTCAGTGACCGTATAAAGGCACAGGGCTGAGTTATACATGAACTATGAGCACTGCTTATATATTACAAGGGATTATGCATTGCTACTGTAAATTATAAGGATATTAGAAGACACTGGTGAGCTTCCCTTGCAGTCTTAGAGCAATCGCCACTGATATATATACAGTGTATATATATATATATATATATATATATATATATACACACACACACACACACACACATGTATTGGAGCTGCTATACTGTACCATTCATTTGTCATAGGTCAAAAAAGTCTAAAAAAGAATTCACTAAACAATAGCTTTTAGGCCGGGGGCCACAATGGCTGTTTTGCAGCTGAGCTGGGAAAAATAGTATCCATTGTTTGCTGTGGGATAATCATAGACAGTAATGTGTGTAACACTGGCCTTAAACTTATATTTAAGATCAATTCACTATTTACTATTTTAGTGCCAAGTTAGGACATGTTGGGTTAAAGTGCAGCTGAAGCATTCGTTAAGGACCCTCACAGATAACACCTTTAGTCAGATAATATGTATGGATGTATGGAGAAAGTACTATCTCATCACACAGTGCAGGCAACGCCTACTGGCTTTGTTTATGAAACACACATAAAGGCACGTGTCATTAGAAACAAGAGCTGTAGCGCTGAATGGAAGTTAAACAGGACTCTCCCTAACATCAAGTGCCAACCGTGCAAGTTAATTTTAGAAGGATCACTTTGAAGAACATCCATCAGTGGAGAGCATGAATCAATAGGAGAAGACTGGAGAGCGTAAAAGGTACAGAAAAATAAAGTGATGAGTTGCTTGTGTATGTAACCTTGCTATTCTGCCATAATACATCTATGGCTACAGAAAACTCCACTGGCAGTGCTTCAGGAAAAGGCGCAGTGATTAAAGGGGAAGTAAAGGCAAAAAAAAAAAAAAAGAAAGGGGCTGATTTGCATCATTTTGGGGTGAAATGGCCCTACTGTTGGCAATTCGCTTCTACTTATTCACTAAACTTCACATGCACATGGACATCCGCGAACGCTTTAAAGGGATTCCAGTCTCACGAGGCGTCATGAGTAGAGCCTCATGAGCTTCGTTTTCAATTGAACGAACTATAACCAGAAAAATGACAATGGAGGCATCGCCATTTATAATTACACCTCTGAGTCTATATGTAAAAATACTTGAGTTAGTGGTATGGTGAGGTACTATGCAAAGAGGACAAGAAAGTGCAATTACCACTGTTTGATAAATAACCACCAATGGATAGTTATTACGCACAATATAGAAGTGTATCACACTTGCAGGTTTACTGATTGAATGACTGACTTCAGCCCTTGTTGACCACACCTTTACTGAGTTTTGTTCTGTAACATTTTCTTTGTGAGTAATAAGAATAAGTGTTGAGTACCGATAGTGAATCATACCCTGGGAATGTTAAAATTGCAGTGGGCCGACCAATTCCACAGACCATCCATTATCTATTGTTTTCACTCTAATATTAAATACAAAGCATTTATATGATCTGTTTACCAAGCTAAACCTTCCTGCTTACCCCTTTTGGGCCTCTTATACCTACAATTTAGAACATTAAAAGACCGGTATCACCAATCAGATTGGAATGGCAGTAATGCCTACATTCTATTAATGTTAATATATTTTTTCTTTGAAGATGATAAAATAATTTGTACTGATTCTGCTATGTGTCCTGTGCTGTTCCAGTCTACTTGCTGCAGTCTCTCTTGTTGCAGTCTCAGTCTTACAGTTCTGCTGTTCCAGTTTGTACTGTAGTTCAGCCATTTCTTATTTCCACTGAGATTCAGGGGGTTATTCTCTAAAGTCCAAATTGTCACGTAAAAATGTGAATTCGCCAGTTAAAGACAGTCGCAACAGACTGCTACTGTCACAGTCACGTCTTTATAATGAGAATATTGTCGCAGTCAAGACTTTACTATGAAAATATTGTCGCAGTTGCGACTTTACAAATTGTCACAGTTGTGACTTTACAATGGGAGAATTGTCGCATTCGCGGATTTGCTATGGGGATCCGCTGTTTGAGAATTCGACAGTCGAATTTGGACTTTAGAGAATAAGCCCCTATATCTACTTGCTGTAGAATAAATAAATATGGAAACATAGTTTTTGACTTTACATCCCCTTTAAGCTAAATGGCAGTTAACATTACACATACATGTAGTTTCAAATGTTCATAGAATGATTAATGTACACTGGACCTTCATACTTCTCAGTTCAAAAGAAACAGGGGAAAGGTATACCCCAGTGCTGTATTTCTAAAAACAATTACACAAATGATCACATCACCTATAGCAGGGATGGCGAACCTATGGCCACTCTGTTGGCACGCGAGCCGTTACCAAATCCTGCCTTCAATACAGGCCATGGACCTGATCTGACAGTTTTCAGGCCGGATCCGTGGCCTGCACTGAAGAAGCTCACACAAGCAGGGGAGTTCTCACCAGCGCCGGCACTTCGGGGGACGTGCTCATAGGTGATGTGCAGAATCCTTTAACACAGAGTTTTTTTTATATATATAAAATTGTTACATTGCCATAAATCTAATTGTATAAGATCCTTCACCCAGGTGCAGTTTTTGGAACATTTCAATATTGTTACATTGTTACAATTTGCACTGTCTTTAAGCTGTGATCATAGTCTGTAAGAAAAAAGGTACAATGTTTCCTGTGTCAGGGGCAGAGAAGGTGGAAGGAGCAAAAAAACTGAGTAGCTCCTACCGGTAAGTTAAAGGAGACCTAAAGGAAAAAGAAAGTATTAAAAAACTTACCTTATATACAGTTGAGATGATTCATTACAGTCACAGCATGAACTGTGCTGTACCTGATGTTTACTTCATAGCGCATAGGCTGACAGAGAAGCCAGAGCAAAGCACTTCTGACTTGGTTCACTGGCCTCACACATCATCACGCTCATTGCAGGGAGCATTCCCATTGGCCCTCCACAATGAACATGATGATGTTGAAACCATTTTTCCCCGCCGGTACAACCAAGTGGGAGGAGCTTCCCGCTGGCTCCTGTGTCAGCCTGTGCTGTGAAGTTAGCATCGGGTGCTGGGTAATTGCAGCACAGTTCATACTGTGACTGTAACGATTCATCTCAATATAATGTAAGTTTTTAACACTTCTTTTTCCCCCCTTTAGTTCTCTTTTAAGGAAAATGAGATGAACTGTAGAGCATATCAAGAAAATCAAGAAAATCATTAGCAACAGGGATTATTTAAATGTACATAGTTAGATCAAAGAAACAGCAAGCAAGTTGTCTATGGTTTAGGCCAACCTACCTAAGGCCGCGACCCCGAGAGGCGTGTGCTTATTTGGCACAACGTCACCACGCAGGCACCCCTATTTAAAGGGATCTGCACACACTACTAGAGTCAGATAGATCCAAATGTGGGAAAAATTCTTGCTGAAGGCATTTGATGTGTGTTGAGCAGAGCACCCACTCTACAAAGTATCCTGTCACCTTCATGCTTACCTATGTTTCACCCAGCAACTGGTTATCTGTCAATGGCTGTTTTAAATGTGGGGCGAAGGTCTGTTTATGCTGTAAACATTTGAATATCTCAAAGGTTTTTGTCAGTCAGGTCACACAAAAAAGAGTTTACGATATGTAGCTACATCAATTCTTACACCAGGAATGTAGTTTATCTTATAACCTGTACTAAGTCACATTCAATATGTAGGGCGTACGATCAGACCCCTGAAAGAGAGAGTTAGAGAGCACCTCAACAATATCGTTAATCAGAAGTCCACAAATGTGGCTAAACACTTTTCCAACAGTTGTGGCATACAGAGTTTCAGTGTACAGGGTATTGAGAGGGTAAAAACCAATGCTAGAGGAGGTGATATCATTAAATACATTAATAGACGTGAAGTGTACTGGATTTTTATTTTGAATACTAGGCAACCACAGAGCTTAAATTTTACTTGGGATATGCATTGTTTCACTGATTCCTAATTTATTTAATTTTTCAATCTGTTTACTCTTTATACACTAAGTTATCAACATACCTTTTATCCTATTTATGCTACATTTTTTCAACTGCAACATATGTTTCATGTTAGCATTGCAACATGTAAATATTCACCTGGTTATTTTTATACTAGTTGCCATATATAGATCACACAGTTACTTTAAAAACATTGCCTTGTAAGGATTTACCTTAAAAAGATTGTCTTCAGGATACACTTTTTGAAGATTATCTTTAGAAAAAAGGTTAACTTAAAAAGATCGTTTTAAATCGATTCCCTTTTTCCACATTGACACCATGTGTTATATTTAAATGCACTTTGCACTCTATCCATTTTTCGCTCACATTTGCACACACCTTTTTCACACACTGATTATTCAGTTATGCTAAGGATAAAGAGATTATCTCTCTTTTATAAAGATATTATAATCGATCTCATATTGCACTTGTACTTTATTACACTGTGTATTGTTTTATTTCTGTGGTTCTTCAAGTTTATTCAAATTGAAACATATCCCACAGAGCCCATTCTTGCATGTTATTTATATACAATAATTAATTATTTCTGAAATAATCAATGTACATTTTTATTTTTTTCATTAATGTTAATTGAATAATTTATTTTTTTATAAATGTATTTACAAATTTATGTACGTATTTATAAATGTGTTCCATTGGTTCTAATAACATTACTATATACCGAATTGATGTTCATGCTTGCCATTAGCCATTTTGTAGATACTGTATATATTTAGCAGGTACTATAAAAATTTGCAGACAGTGATGCATCTCCCCAGAGTTTAATGGTATCGGCACCAAACATCTTTTACCCTAATTCACAATTGTCACGTTAAACTTTATTTTCTACAATGTACTAGTGTGCTTTGTTCTTTAATGCACCCAGATCTGAACATGTTCCGTGCTAAACCTAATAAACCCATTAAATCCGTCAAAGGGTTTAACTTATTTAAGTCCCATGATTCTCTTCCAGCCCAAAAGAGGCATGTTAAACCCGCTGTAACATAATACATTTTCTTTTTGAGCTCACATTTGATACATAGTTTCCGGATGACCGGTAGTGATTCCATTATGTATTAAATACACACAAATCCCAGCATGCTCTCTCAGCCACGGCTGCCAATTGGGAGACTCTAAAAAAAAAAAAAATGGTAGGGGCGCCCCCCGGCACTGACCAAACCCCACCCATGACCTCCGATGCCTCTTCTGATTGGCCATCAGCAGGTAATGTGATTGGGAGAGTGCGCTCCTCAGCCTTTGTAGCTCCGAAAAAAATTTCACCAATGCAGCAAAATGACTCCCTCCTCTACAAATTTTGACGACTCCTGGTTTAGGATAATATTATTAATGATATTTAGTTATTTAGCTTTAAAATCCAGTTTTAGGGTTCACTTCCTGTATAGGGTTCATGTAAACCACTATAGAAAATAACAGGACTGGGTGAGGTCTGTTTAACATCATGGCTGCGATCAGTAAAGATACAGACAGAAAGAGAATATAATTTTAATAAGTGATGTACTTGAATAAATGCAATGGCAATCCAAAGGAAAACTAATAGATATAAAGATAATTGCTTTCTAACAAAGTCTATCCAGTAAAACCAAGACATACACAATAGAATTTCTTTCAGTTTTACTAGAAGCACAACCATAGATCATATTACAAAACCTACTCCTTCTTCCATAATTTGTGGATAAACAGACTTCACAAACCTGTTCCGCTTGTATAAATATATAGGAGACAGTTACCAACAGGTATTCACCTGCCTCTTTCTCACTGATCCCTCCACTCTGGCCCGAGAAGGTTGTTAGAGGCAAGCTACCAACCACAGTAAGTTAATTTTATTATTATATACATAAATACATACATAGTGAAAGGTACACTAGATAAAGGGTTAGTACATTAATCAGTAACAGGTTTTTATATGACTTTTTCATTTATACAATAATATAAATCTATAACTATATTTGTGTTCCTTTTTTCATCAAAATATATAGGACAAAGCCATTCTACACCTATATAATAATTAGGTTAGTGAGGGGAACTGTTCTATTTGTGTAAGTAAATTATATTTCATTTTTAACTCAATAGACTAATGAGTTCCACTTGATTTTACAAATATACTGATCAATGCAAAATAACCTATATTAGTATATTTCACCATATATAGAAAAAATGCTACACACTGATTTTTTAAATTAGATTTCATGTGTACATTCACAGTATACCCAGTGCTTGAACATTTAAAAGATTAACAGATTTCAATGAATGTTATGTACAGTATACGTTTATTTGTAAATCGCCACAAATTTACGCGGCGCTGTACAATTCAGCAATACAAATATAACACAGACATGGGAAAAGTGCATTATACAATACAAGTATAATATCACAAGGATACATCACTTCAGGCGGGTTATTCACTTAGGTGCAAATTTCCCCATTATAAAGTTGCGACAATTTTTCCATAATAAAGTCGCAAGGTTGGAGGTTGGATGTCCCTGCCCCATAGAGCTTACAATCTCAATGGGAGGATGTTATGATGTAACATTGGAACTCTAGAAATAGCCAATTGCACAACTGCAAAATTCAGTGCTGTAAATGTACACAGATCTGTATATGAAATCTTTCAGTGTCTGTTGTTAACAGATACTGTATATGATTATATCTTAAGGTAGAAGCTAGTCAGAGGCCACGGGGGAGTAAGTTATTTGACATACTTAAGTCCATCTCACAGGGGATTGTGGGAGTTGAAGGCAGCAGATTCACCATGGCATCGCTCCTGGTATGTAAACCTTCACTAAAACTGACTACCAGTTTTATGTCCTATGAGAAAGACCTGCAGCCAGCTATCTGCTGTGTTTGGTTTTTTGTCTTTTCGAGTGACAGCTAATCTCCCTAGGGTGCAACTTGCCTATTGAATGAGAGAATGCTCCAGGCTTTGCTCTGTAGCCGTGCATCACTTCTTTAGTCTTTGCGATATATTTATGGAGTGTTTCATTTACCATAGATAAATCTGCTTTAGTGCCCTGTGTGGGGGGCTGTCCTTACTGTCTCTGTATGGAGTGCCTAAATCTTACATATCATTACCATATTTTCTGTTAAATATCCTTGCTCCACCCTATCTCATCTGTAATTATAGCATTCCAGCTGCCTTGCTGGATGCCCATCTTGTTTATACAGTAATTAAAGAGGTTTATGCCTGCCCAGGGCCCCCAGATATGTAGGTGGGACCCTGCTGCAAACAGAGTCATGCTGTTCACCCTCAGACTTACAAACATACCAGCATTAATGGCCCAACCTTCAGTTTTTGCCAGGGCCAAACTTGTATTTATTGCATGATGACTTGTATTTATTGCATGATGACTTGTATTTATTGCATGATGACTTTCTGGAGAGCTGTAGATCATCTATTAGCTTTTAGGGGGCAAACATTTTATATTCATGAATATGACTTTGGGTTGGAATTTAATAAATACATACATCAGGCAAGTAACAACAGGTCTCTGTAATGCCTCTGCTTACCATTACCTTTGTCTGAAAGAGCAGTGGCTGCCTGCTTGGAAATGATGTATCCTAGAGCTAAAGTTAACATGAAAACATGCAAGCGGAGATCAGCGAACGCTTTAAAGATACTTCGGCTCAGCGAGGTGAAAGATGTCGATCTTTCCTGAATTACCCCCTAAGGGTTAAATCAGCTAGAGTGACTCAAAACAATGTGTGTATGGGTGTGAGCCTGCCTATTACTAGAAGGAAGGGGTTTTTCATTCTTTGGAATGATGTTAATAATAACATTAAAAACAAGACAGCACATGCACCAAATGTCTGCAGTCAAAGGGGCAAATCCACTTTGAGGGGGTTATTGGCAAAAGTTCAAATTGTTGCATAAAGGTGTGAATTCGCCAGCTAAAGACAGTCGCAATAGAGTGCTACTGTCGCAGTCTCGACTTCATTATGGGAATTTACTATGGGAATATTGTTGCAACTTTAAAATTGTCTCGGTCGTGGATTTGCTATGGGAATTCGCTGTTTGATACTTCGACAGTCGAATTCTCACTTTAGTCAATCACCCCCTGAATTGTATGCATAGTGAAGACTGCCATATCGGATGACTCAGGTTTCAATGGCAACATAAGTAGTTTTGATACTTACAGTAGATAAGATTAAATAAAATATAACAGTAATAAAAGATCCATTTTGCAAAACCCTCTTCCTGATGATCCAGATGAAGACAAAAGAAAAAAAAAACCCACCATCTGGTTATCTGACAATTTATACCCATTAAAGATGCTTTCCTGATACCTAAAAGGTCAGTCAGATACAGAAAGAGAAGTCAATCAGAACGGACATTTAGACCAAGTAATGTATTTTACGCAAGGTAGGCATCCAAAGCCTGTGTTACAAAATGAATAGTTAATAAAATACTAATAAATAATAATAATAATATTAAAGGGTAACTAATTCTCCAGACTGTCAACCTAAATACCAGTTACTCTACCAGTTCTTAAATAAGCTTAGAAGCACATTACTGCCCATTACCTTGTAACAGTATTTGTCCTCTGTTTAGAGTAAAAATAACAAGGAGTTCCTGTCCATGTGCTGAAACCTTTTCTCTAGTATCAGTGGTTACAATTTCGTCATCTGCACCATCCTAGGGAGGAACGCTAATTAAGGCATCTTTGAACTGACAATGTTGATGTTTGTATATAATGAGTAAGTCATGTTAATGGATGAAACCCATCAGAAAGAAAATTCCCTCTCTGAAAGGCATGGCAGCCAATCCTGAATAGAAAAAAATAACTGTATTTCAATCTGAACTTCTTATTTTTGTTTTCTGTTCGTTTTACCCTTTGCTAATTGCAAGCATATTTTATCTGCTGTGGAAACAGACACCCACCCAGTGTCATTGATCTTACAGAACTTTAAATAATTTGAGAACCCTCTAAAAGCCATACAAAATAATGTATTTTGAAAAAAATAGAATACTATTATAATAAAAAATTATTTGAAAGCCTATTACAGTTCCTTCTGATTTATTTCTTTATTGTGGACATTAAAAAATATTAGGGTCATTACCCCTTCATTAGGTAATCAATGATGATGAAGGGGTAAAACCCTGAAATGGTATGTTTGGACACATTTGTTTCTAGGTCCACAATGAAGGAATGAATCTGAAGAAACTGTTAAGACAGGA
>WMED01012645.1:0-14741 GCA_019650415.1 Pipa parva
CAGGTTTTAAGGGAAATACTCAAGTAATCCAGCTCCAAGCAGATTAAGAAGCACCACTTCTCCCGCCAAAACCCTAACCAATCTACCAAAACCCCACTCTAATACACCCCACTGGCTAGGCAATGCTTAGCCCTGGCCTAATTGACCTAATCACAATGTTAAGCCCTTCCCCTGATGACACACTTTGTGTCAAAAATTTCTGCACCTATGGGACTCTGGGAGAAGTGCAGCTGCAGATTCCCAATTATGTCCAGGTTTCCCTGTGTCTTGATGAGCCAGCTCAACTCTGTAATACCAATCTAAAACATAAAGGAAAATTATAGCCTTTTTGAGGAATTATAATAGTGATATTTGCTAAGGAACAGAATCAGTGATTGGTGCAGTACAACTCATGTAATAACAGGAGAAACCCTGCATGATTATATGGGGTGGTGGGGTAGCAAGTAAAACTGCAGGTAATGTAGTGCTGACCAACTAATTCTATGTATTATACTCATTTGGAGAGGATAGCACATAATAACAAAGCTGGTTTTAAGGGGGAACAAAGTGGGCAATTGTCCTGGGCCCACAAAATGTGGTGCAAACAGACCCATTCTGTTTACAAACATGTCTGCAAACAAACATACAAACATATGGGGCCTCACTTTCACTTTTCCCAGCATCCCACTGTGACTAAAATTGGCCCTGCATAATGACATTATAAAACTACACAGAGCTATTGATTAGGCTTGGTGGACCACACTGGGTTAAAGAGAAAGTTTGGAGCCTTGTTATTTCAGCATTATGACTATTTCCACTGACAGATTGAATGTTTCCTCCAGACTTCTGATTTTATGCATTAATATCAGCAGAAAGATGTTTGCCTCTTCACACTTTGAAGTGGGACATGTGTTGTTCTGTATTGTTTGCTTGCTAAGTGGACTGTGGATATGACAATAAACATTACTCATCCACTTATTGATCCACCTGCATCTGATCGTTCTGTCAGGGCACACTGAAAACAATAGCAGTGGTTCTGAAGACATGTTGGAAGTACATGGCTTCATTATATTTTAAGGACTGTACAAATTCAATACAATGTAGTCTTAGAAACATACAGTAATGCATTTTAATTGACTCTGTGTGCTGGCTTCTGATGGTATATAATAGTTTAACAATCCTCTCCAACAAGACATAAAAAACTGTTAAGCTGATGACTGCTATGATATACGGTATATATATATATATATATATACTGTGTATATATATATATATATATATATATATATATATATATATATATATATACTGTATATACACAGTATATTTGTATATTGTGAGAATGTAACTGGGATATTGCCGGCAGGGTGTTTTCCTGGTTAGGTTTCATAATGTGCTTCCAAACTGGGTTATATGTTTAAATAAAGCTCTGAAACACTAGGAGCTGTGGCTAGAAACCCTTCATTACTATGAGTTAGAAGGTGGAGAAATCTGTACAAAAGGGTTTATGCATGAAAGTCTGAATTTAACCCTCAAAATGAATTTGCTTCACTTCAGGTCGCAACTTACCAACAGTGTCGCATATTTGCTACTCCTTATTCACTAAGGTGTGGATTCCCATACCAAAGATGTGAATAGCGTCAGACTCAATTTATTGTGTAATGTGACGTAGTCAGTTAAACAATACCAGGTGCGTAGTGATTCACAGTGATGTGCAGTGACATCAGCCTCACAATGTCCTACTAACTTTACTGAGTTAATATTACATCATTTTCAATGTCACCCTAACTCTACTTCATGTTGTCACTTAGTAACATTTGAAGGAACAGTTGTGTTACCCCACACCAGAGCCCTGCCATCAAACCCCCTTTTTAGCCGCTTTTATCAGGCAAAGTCAAACAGGCAAATATGGAGCTGTACCCCTTGCTGAATACACAAAGCACGACAGTTGTAGCTTAAAGCATACCAGAGCCCAGGGATTATGGCCTGAAATAAATATCTAAGTTGGGGGACCATGGACAATTCATACCTCAAATTTGCCGCAGTACAACTACCCCCTCTCAACTCCACTGTCAGCAGGGATGTAACAATAGTGGTTGCAACACTAGTGATTGCAAATGGGCATTCCCCCCCGTGAACCCAGTGTGGGATTGCAGAAAATTGTGAAGGGGAGAGGCACAATCTTGCATCAGGGCCTGTATATCTTTAGTTATCCTGCTTAAGGTCAGGTGGCTGGAACTGGTAGAGGCAAGCATACAGTTAGATAGGTTAGGGATTGTGATGTCAGCTAGCAATGTCTGGAACAAAAGGGGTGGCAGTGGTCATAGCTATGACTGCCACCCCACATCCAGCCCCTCAGCATCTGTCTGGTGTCCCACAGATCCATTCACTCTGTTTGGTTCAGGGGGTTCTGTAAGGGAAGATGAAGCAGGCTGATACTGCACCAGGGACATTTTTTGTGGCATTTTAGGCACACCACTGGCTGCCAGCCACGCTACTGTCATCAGAATATATCCAGTGGATGCTCTAAACACTGCTTCTGTTTCAGTCATCTGAAGGGGACATCCCATGTTTCTATGCCACATGTGTCCCTATTTCTATGCCATATATGCCCCTGTTCAAAGTTGTAAGTATTATTGAATCAACCAAAACTCTATGCAGATCCAACTCTGGATGGAATTAAACCCAGGCTCCAGTGCAGTAAGGATCAATTTTAGCCACCATACTGCTCTATATCATTGTATTTTCTATTCCATTTGTCTTGCAAACATTACAACACCTTAGAGAACTATACTTTCTCTGACTGACAGACAAAACAGCAGCACAAGTAACAGGGTCAGCTTCTTGGGGAATTCTATAACAATCAATTTTCCACCCCAGCCTGGGCTGTAAATATACTCATGTTAACAGTTTGCAAAAAACTGCAGAACACTTCCTAATAAAATAAAGCTGACTATTATCTGAATGGGGTGCTAATAGTGATTCATGCTTGATGCACATGTGGATTCTGAGAGCTTCATCGACTAAAGTCGCATAGAGCTGTGAATTCAAGTCTATTTTCCACTTCCCCATGTTCACTCATTGAGCAAAGTCTGTGAAGTGGTGAATATGCAACCAATTCAGCGACTACACGAGTTGCAATCTTACGGAGCTCTTCACATCATTTTGTGTGCATGTGCGCTCAGGTACCTCTACTATTGACTAAACAGAGGAGTGGTGCAATGGTACAAATGCGACTAGGTGAACTGCTTTGAATTGTCCTGTTTGCCTTCAATATTTCAGATTGATGAATTTGGGAGTTGGTGGCAGGGCTCTGGTGTTGTGTAAGGTGACTATTTGTACAAAAGTGTCAATGGGGACTGCGACTAAATGACAGCATGACCTAGGGACAAAGTGACATAGAAATACAATATTCACAGAATACAGTTAGTGGTATATGATGAGATTGACATCACTGCCCTTCACTTGTTGAATAATTGCCACCACTGCATGATTTCTCATCCTACTACTAACCCGCTGACTATGCCACACTACGCATCTGACAGTGTCTGCTGTTGTCCACCTGTTCGACAAGCATATTCTCCATTTAGTCAATAGTGAATTTGCAACTATTTTGGAGATGTGACTCGAAGTGAATTCAACAGGTGAATTCGCTCTTTAGTCAATGAGGCTCTGAATAAAAATTCACATTAGTTGAAAATGAGTTTTACTTAGACCTTCTGTTATCATTGATTTTTTCAGAAATTCCATTTTTGTTATTGATATTTTGATATATTACTTATCCTTCTGGTCATACCCTCTACCAAGGGTCTTGAACACATGATCAGTGGGCCACATATGGCCCCTAAGGCTCTCATCTGCAGTCCATGGTGCTCCAGAACTCTGGAGACATCTGCAGGATAGCAGAGAATCAGGGAAGAACATACCGGGCAGACTTCTTTACCTGCATCCAGCAATTGTATTTGGTATGCTATTCAATAGCTGTGGTGGAACAAGAAAAAATTAGCAGAGGGATGAATATATCTGAAAGGAATGTGGCCCATCAACTTAAATTTTTTTTGTATGAGAAGCACATTTACCCCGAAAAGTCTAAGACCCCATCCCTATACTGTTTTTCTTCCATACTGTTTTAACTGTAACAAGCAGTGCTTGCATGTGCACACTGCTCGTTACTTCTGTCGGCTGAATGCTGGCAGGTGCCACAGAGACACAGCTCTCCCCAGCAATTCCAGGTTGAATGAGCCAATCTGGAACTGCTTACGTCACAGATGTCATTAGCGGCAGCAAATTCAAAGGGCTGAGCACTGCCTTCAGCAGTGCTTGATCATTAACTAATTAACATCACCAGTGGAAGGAGGGACCCTGTTTGTATCCTGCATCAAGTTCTGTTCAATTTCAAGTCTGCCTTCAAGGAATCTGTTTCATGTGAATTCTTTTCCTGTTTTCAAGTATCTTAAATGTTGAAGTGAATTTGTGTCATTTCAGACTGTTATGCTCAACAAATACCCTGTTGCTTATTCACCAGGAGACAGATTCCCTTAGCAAGAAGCAAATAGTATTGCACGTGTTTTCTTGCATAGTGTAGGTCAGTTGAACACTAGTAGGATGCGGAGTGATGCCCAGTGACGCAAATTCCATCAGTGCAGTGATTTCATCCTCACAATGTCCCGCTAACTATATTACTTGAAAAATACATAATTTTCGATGCCACGTTATCCATAGTTCATGATTTCACTTGTTCACAGTCTTTATTGTGACTTTTGCATGAACAGTCATGTTATGCCACACCAAAGTCCTGTAATCATCCTCCTACTTTGCCACTTTGATCTGGGGAAGTGAAACCAGCAGATTCAACACAGTACACCTTGATGAATTGACAGCCTCCAATTCTGAATTATGTGTGTAGGCACATGCAAAGAGCTCTGTAAGTCCACAAACCCCATAAGTGCCTGAATTGGACACAAACTGACCACATCACAGAGTTTTCCGAGTATTTGAAGCTGGGGAAGTTAGGCAAGGTTCACACTAGCATATGATGCGCAGAGCATTATACGCTAGTGTGAAATAAATTTATACGGCTCTATAAAAGCCTATGTACTTACCCAGTTCCAGACATGCTAGCCTATGACGTGCATACGCCATGTCCTGAACACTGGGTTTTGCATTTTGGCCGGAGTATGCTACACCATGCACAAAATGCGGCCACACAGGAAGAGCCATGAATGCCGAGGGAGCATTCACACTGTCACTGGTAAGTACAATAGAAAAATATGCCGGAGTGCATTTTTCTATTTTTTTCACACTAGCATATGATGCTACACTAGTATGAACCCAGCCTTAATGAAGGTAAACTTGAACCATTACACAGCTGGATGGACTTTCATGAAGAAGCCACTAAGGGGGAAATTCACCACTGAACGAAGTGAGCTCCAAATCCTTCAGCTCACTTCGCACATGGTGTTATGCGCTCGTTCATGTCCTGCGCACGGACATCAGCGAGAGCATTAAAGGGATTCCAGTCTTGGTGAGGCAACTCTTTTGGTCTCGCTGAGACTGGAATCCCTTTAAAGCGCTCACTGATGTCCGCGTGCAGGACATCAGCGAGCACATAACACCATGTGCGAAGTGATGTGAAGGATCCGGATCTCACTTCGCTCAATGGTGAATTCCCCCTAAATATCTAATAAAGAACAGAAAGTTAAAATAAAAAGTGCATCAAAACAAAGTTAAGGCTAAATGGGCCCAATGCTCCAAGGGGCCAGGCTGCCACCACCAGTAGTGTGTCCCAGATCAGTGCCCGTGTACATCATGCACTGGGCCCTCCTCCCCAAAGTTCCAACCCTGACTAACTGCAAAATGTTTCACTACCACAAATCCATAACTAGTTTTCCTAACTCCCTTCCCAGATTCCAAGGTGTTCTGAGCAGAACTTTGACCTCTTCTCTTGTTTGTTCATAACTTTATTTCAGCTTTATAAACAAACTGTAACAAGACTGATACATTTGTTGTTTGTCCCTTCTCCTGCTGAAGCTTTATAAATAAACCTGTAATAATTGAATTTTGAATTTCACATCATTATAAATCTACTTAAAAATGATGGGATGTACCAGTCAGCGGAATCTTTATTCAGCTTCTTCATGTAAATTCTGAATCAATATTTACACTTATCAGAGTTACCATTTCGTACTTTATGATATTGCGTCTGTCAGAATCCGAGCTTCTTTAAAAAAACATTTGCAAATGAAGTTAATTTCATTTATTTTTATTTTTTTAAAGAATGGAGCCATTCCATTGTATGTATATCTTGTATGATTGTAAATAAACTACACTTCTTTATATTTAAAATGCAGCTTTTGGAAACATAGGTGTATAGATACGCTATAGGCAGGATGTAGAGTGGATCATTAGGTATGCAAGTGTATCATCCAGGAGACAATAAGAGTGATTAGACTTGAATGTTTTTGGCTGGAATAACCAATCAAAGCAAAATGTAATTGGCTTTATATTATTGAATGCACAGCAGGTAATGAGTTTGGAATTAAGAGGTGTTGCTCATTTTCTAGTTAGCAGAGTATTAATACATGACTTTGTTAAGGGTGAGGCACTATATTTTTTTTTCTTATGACCCAAATCAGAGAACACGGCATAATAACAAAGGTTTTTAATGACATAACCGATCATCCAGGAGATTAAAGATTACCCCAATATTTATTCTAGGTATTGTAGGGATAATTAATACTTGGATTTATGTATAAAGAAGACATTGTGTTTCTAATCTCTTCCATCGCTACTTGTTACTAGGCAATGACACCCTGCTTCCGCCAATCCTTTCTGCATGATACTTCTATGACATGGTGGCAGGGAATTCAATAGCAAATGCTGGTATTTCATAGTTCTCCAGTTTCTGTTGCTTTTCCATTTGTAGTTACTGTCGGTGTTCCAGTCGGTGTTCCAGTTCCTGGGTTCCTGTGCTACAGTTCCACTGTTTAAACTTACCAGTTTCTGTGCACTCCAGCTCAATAGTGTAGTGCTGCTATTTCTGCTCTTCAGAGTTATTATGTGTTACAGCCCTGCTGTTACCACGCTCTAGTACAGTTCTGCTATTCCTGTTCTCCAGAGTTCCTGCCCCTTTAGCTATACAATGTTCTGGTTGTAGCGTTGGACTAGCCAGCCCGAAAAGGCTAGAGCCTCCCCAATCGCAGGGCTCATCATATGATGTCGTGTCCAAAAAATGTAAAATGCCTTAAATGCATTTATCAAGGTAATTTATGAGGAAATTATACACCAAACAATCTCATTTATGAGTATTATTGTTCGGGTGCAAGGTCTGGTATGCAATTAACAATTCAGGAGGCAAAGAGAGCAGTGAAAAGTTATCCTTTCTCTCCATACAGATTGACTGAGAAAACCCCAGAATAGCTGGGCAGTACCCAGAGGAGGGTAAATAGGTACTTAGAGATGATCTTAGGTCACACTACACATAAAAAATAGAAAACTGAAAATGGCCTGTGAGACAAATCTATTTTATTCTAATAGGAATCACTGATTAATAATATTTCACTGATTGACTTCTTGCGCTTCTTCAGTGCAGGCCACGGATCTGGCCTGAAAACTGTCAGATCGGTTCCGTGGCCTGTACTGAAGGCAGGGTTAGGCGATGGCTCATGTGCCATAGGTTCGTCATCCCTGGTGTAGGTTAATATATGTGTTTTTCTCTGTCCTCTTTGCCTCCTAAATTCAATGCATAATCTATGCTTCTGAAAATTGTAAATTAAGTAGAGTAATTTATGATGTTTAGTTTTAAAAAGAGGGCTTAGGGCACATTGACTTTATAAAGTACCATGGAAACCAGTGGGGCTGGGTGAGGTTTGTTTAACAACACGGCTGCTATCAGTAAATATAAACAGAGAGAAAGTAATATAATTCATCTTCAATGCTAAAATTTTAGTGCTGTATTTGAATAGTTGCTGTGCTAATCCAAAATAGGAATTTTAATCTTTTTGGTGTTACTGGTCTTTTAGTTGTAAATTTAAGCTCTTAAACACTCCATTTGGAAAGTTTAATAAATAATTTGACGATGCTTAAATAACTGTATCACATTTCAAAACAATGATCAAAAAAAATGCTTAGTTGGTCTCAATATGATACTAAAATAAAACTGTATTTAAAAAATATGAGTTTCTTCATATCTTCCTGACCTAGGAAGAATATTTTCTAGAGCAGTACAAAGTTGTAGTTTACATCCTGCTGCAGAAAAATGTTGCCACTAAGAGACCATTCCTTTTCCTGAGACCAGACTAATGACACATTTTACTTTTGTATAGAAAGGTCATGTAGAGATGCTGCATCAGATAAATAACCCACCATGGAAAATTGCCAATTGTGGTTTGAAATAAAGTATCTATTGACTGATCATTTTTAATACTGACATTATATGCCAGGTGCACCAAAAAGATTTCTTTTTTTTCAGGTCAAAATTTAAGGGAGTTGTTGACTAAAGTGAGAATTCGACTGTTGAATTCTGAAACGGCGGATTCCCATAGCAAATCCGCAACCGTGAAAATTTTTAAAATTGAGACTGCGACAATATTCCCATAGTAAAGATGTGACTGAGACAGTATTCCAAAAATGAAGTCATGACTGCAACCGTAGCAGTCTATTGCGACTGTCTTTAGCTGACAAATTCACACCTTTATGCAACAATTTGGACTTTAGCCAATAACCCCCTAAGTCAGTAGGCATTACTATGAAGATGTTGGCTTTTTCATATTGTAACAATTTAAAACATTGCTTTATAGTACATTAGTTAGTATTAATTTCACTGTTAAGAGAAAGTGTGTTTCTAAAATAAAAGCAGTAAACTTCACCATAGAGAGGCGGCAGTATTAGATCCTAAATCTGACTAATTATTCATTTACTTAAATTAATTATTAAATGCTACTCCTTAGTCACCAGGTGTACTGTCCACTCTTTATGTGTTTCATGGTCTCATGGAGAGTTTTAATTGTTTTTAACATTCCTTTTTTTGCTGTTGTTTTCTTTTCTGTTTGGAGTGTTTCTTTATGATGTTAATGAATAAATAATATATATATTTTTTCATCAAATTATCTCAATATATATTTTTTGATTTTTTGAAGCGTGCGCTTGTGATTTGGGTTCTTTTTGCCTTTCCTTCTGCCAACTTCTGCAGTGGTAAGAAGGTCCACTAAATCAGTAACGCAACCCATGACAGTACCACTGCAGCTTTTTGCCTGTACAGCAGCATCCCAATGCCTTAAATGCTTCTTATGCAGTACTTTCCTTTCTGTATAAACCCGAGCAGTGTCTCATTCTTGATGGATTCAGTTTACAGATGCTGAATGCTCAGCTTATTCTTGTTTCTGATTTTTGGTCCTAGCTCTAGACCAGTGGTTCTTAACCTTGTTTGAGGTACCGAACTCAAGAGTTTCAAATGCACATTCACCCTACCCTTCTTTAGTGATAAATCACTTGACCTGCTTGTCTTGACCTCCGTGGCAGAGACTCCACCGAACCCCTAAGACCGACTCACCAAACCCCTAGGGTTTGATAGAACCCTGGTTAAGAACCACTGCTCTAGACCCATGTTCAACTGATCCTGCTTCTGGAAATATAAATAATACATATTCATGATGTGCCCCAGAAAGTCCAATTTGGTTGCAACCAGCAGTAAGAGAAAGATAACAAAAAACAATAAAAATCATGAATTTAGCATCAAAGATTTCATTTTTACAAGTAACTGATATTCTATTCTAAATAGCAATTCTCATTTTCTGGTGTTCCCTGACTAATTTATATCTAACCAACTAAGTGCTCACCCCAAAGCTAAACCCCACAGAACATCTTGAAGTGACTGGACTAACAGAGGGTTAATCACCAAAGTGCAAACAGTCCCATAAAGGACCAAATTCAGGTCCATTCTACACTTCCTCAAACTGATGACAATGTCCTTCTTTATAATCAGTCCTGACTGTTAATAGTATTTTACTGTACAATTAATCTAATAAAGATACAGCTAGAGTATCCTTTAAACAGATCCATAGGAATCATGGGAAAATGAAATCACTTCACTTCATCAAATTTGATTCACTACGCGCACACTACTGTTCGGCTGACTACACTCGACTACGTGTGGAAAAGCATTAGAAGCTGTTCGCTTCTTCTTCAAGGAAATCCACAGTATAGTGAATATGGAGTAGTGAATTCACATCTGCAAGAGTGAAGAGAATTCTCATTGCCTAAACCACTAGGGGGGGCACTCTGTCCCAAATACAGCAATCCCATTGACAGCCCCACAGCATCTGCTCCCAGCACTCCTCGTTTCCAATAAATTTATTTTATTGGGTCCGGGGGGGATGGAGGCACTGGTGCCGATGCTGCCAAGGGGCCCGGTGATATGTAGTTAGGCTACAGAGTGGCATGGTATTTAAAAAAGGAAAAATTTATGAATAGAGATTCTGACAAAATGATAGACCTCTTGTTTAAATCAGTAGAAAGAGCCCTGCAATGTTTTTATTTTTTGCAGTCTTTATAGGGAACATTAGTAAGCGTACCATATTTATGACACCTACTGGTACTGTTATTGTAGTTTATTGAAAATACTTCTGTCAAATTAAACAGCATGGCGGCTACCACTCATATAAAGAGATGAGCAACTGCAGCTGTTTTGGTTTATTGAACCATTCCTGGTGATCCTGTATATCAGATTCAACAAAACAAGTCTGTGGACAAGGCACTTTGATTGCATTTTGTCATTGTTTGCTTTGCAGCCTGTTGCTAAGTGTTATAATCTATGACTTCACTGTATTTATCTGTGAAACGGGCATTTCTGATTCAGAAATCGCAGACTTTAAAGTGGACGGAACGAAAAAAGGCTATTTTCTATATTTTATTATTTAACCCCAAAACATTTGTAAATATTTTTATGTTTATTTTTTCTTTCCATTCTACCTCTATTAGCCATGTTATGATTTTAACTTGCTATTACCCTTAGCATAAAATCCCTCACTCATTGCTGAGGTTTTGTAAAATGAATAAATTGTTAATTGATTCAGCTTGCACCGAGAAATAAAAGCAAACTTGTGCACATCCCTTTAAGGCAAAAAGTAAGGTTAAGTTACATTGTATGCATATTATGGTAAGTTTGCCAGCACGTCAAGGAGTCTCACATTGGCAAGTTCCTAGTTATTTTAGAAATAACTTACCTTTAATGGTGGTAAGTGACCCATTTTACCAGATCTAAGTCTACATGCAGTTTTTATTGGAAGGTCATTCCTTCCAATGCATAAATACAATAAATAAAAATCCATTATTTTTGCATCTCCCTGGTAGGATGATTAAAGCCTAGACATACAGCATGTCCCCAGTAAAACAAAGGGAGACACTCTGCTGTGCATATCGTAGAACCATAAGTTTGGGTGGAGGGTAGGTAAATAGTAGGGTCATTAAAAAGTGCACCACTAGAACTTATGTTGTGTACAGCTTAGTGTACCCTTAAAACAATGAGATAAAGTTTTCATAAATACCAAAACAGTATAGTACAATACGTATCTCTGCTTATGTCAATAGAAGATTGGTACCACCAGGGCCGGTTCTTTATATGGGCCATGTGGGCTGATGCCCTGGGAGCAATTAACAAGGGGGCGTACGCACCGGCGCACAAACGCACTGTGGGGTTTGACTGAAACCCCACAGTGCGTTTGTTCGCCGGTGCATGCGCCCCCCTTTTTGAGTCAATCAGTTTGACTGAGCGGTGCTGGCAGGCGCTGCTGCGAGCCGTCAGGCGCCATGCACCAGATAATGACTCTGCTGCAGAAGGCAGTCGTTCCTGAACCCATGACAAAGAAGGGCCCATAGCTGCCCCCCCCCCCCCCCCCCAACTGCTATAGACAGGTAATTTTCTCCCATTTTGTAATAAAGGGTGGGGTGGCGGGGCGGGGGGAGAGCGTCCAAGGGGTGGTTCGCCCAGGGTGCAAATCTAGCCAGAACCGGCCCTGTGAACCATACACTTAACAGAACCTTCCATACCATTGCATATTTTCATTTATTGATATTGGTGATAGCAGCCATGTTGTTTGTTAGCTGGACAATTTGAAAATGACTAAACGTGGCCTACAAATGAACAGCGCCATCTGGTGGGCTAACAAAAAAAAAAGGCACAGTGCTTTCTTTGTTTTATTAAGCATCAACATCTGAACAAATTATTCTGTTTATCAGGGAAAGCCACATGTAAAACTTTAAATGGGATCTCTAACTTCCAGGATACAGTGGATAAATTTAGTTGCCTTATTAATGCTAACATTTTCATAATATATCTACCAGTGCTTCTTTGAAACTAAGACAGAGCTACTTGACTACCTGCCCAATCCTCAGCCGCTCCCTGCCCTGCAGCCGGCGGCTATTGCACAGCTGCGCGCTTCAGAGTGGATTAGATCGGCAGGAAACCAGGTGCAGAGCTTTCTTAGTTAAATATTAAAAATCCCCAAATCTAGAATTAAATATGGTGCTCTGCTTGACTGACCCCTTCCACTACTGAAATGTGCAGCTGTGCGATTGCTGCCAGATACACAGCGGAGCACACCTGAGGATTGGGCTGCCAGCCAGGTTGCTGTGTTTGAAATTTTAATGTAGAAGATTTATAACCAAAATATTTATATTAATAAGATTAATATTACCCGGTGTTTGTTGGAGGTTGGAGATCCCCCTTTAATAGTAGTCAGGAAACCTTACTGGTCAACATAATATGCTTGTAATACTAGGTACTGTATATAAAGTAAAACTGGATAGGCTTATTGGTACCAGAGTACATGAACATACCGAAATGACTTTTCAAACAAAACTTTAGCATCTGCCTTTGTAGCCAACATTAATTGTTCATCCTTTTAAAACAGTTTCCTTTTTCAGGTGCAATGTCTGAGTGAACAAGTAGTTACATGGATACAGCACATGCTGTAAAAATAGGCACTCGATTCTGTTTAATTTCACAGAAGGGATATATGATTCTTTTACAGAAAAGAAGGGTTTATTTCTAATGCCCGTGCTTAGAGCGCTGACGCTTGCTCTTCCGTAACTATCTTTCAGCCTCACTTCTAGAATCCATGACCTAGTTTTTTTTTCTCTGTAAAAGGTTGCAGGCCTTGGATGATGAGTTCACCTGGCACATCTGTTCTGTGCTTTTTCTTGAAGCTGCACAGGGAATGACTGGATCAGAACATAGCATATTATCCCCTTTTCTTACCTGACATGGGCCCCCGCCATCGTACTGCAGACATTCTATAGCAGGTTGAGTCCAGGAACATTACAATAAGGATGCAAAGAATGGACAGGAGGTAAATCATCATGAAACAGGGTCACACTGAAAAATATCCAAGCAAGGCCCTGACAGCTCATAAATCAGGATTTAAACATAATTTCAGACTAGGGATTGTGCAATATAGAATGGGTCAAACAAAACAAGATTAAAGTGTCCTCATGTTCAGGGGGACTCCTTGTTCCTGGGCCAGAAAGCATACAGTGCATATAACATTTACTAACAAATTTATACAGTGCATATAACATTTACTAACAAATTGATAATCACACTGAACTGCAGCTTCATATATGATAGATATGTTCACAGGCTTTACACAAGGCTTCTGGGAGGACCAACGCTCTGAATGAAGGATGTGCACCTGAGACCAGTCTTGTCTACTCCCAGGTTTCTCATTGGTAAAGCAGCCTCTAGGAACAATGTTGTAGTATTCAGCACTCCAAAGTAAGTAGAAAATATCCTTTATTAGAACATCGTTAAAATGTACAGGTATAAAAACAATGCCTACGCGTTTCACGCATGGCGATGAATAAGCGCCTACGGAGTGAAACGCGTAGGCATTGTTTTTATACCTGTACATTTTAACAATGTTCTAATAAAGGATATTTTCTACTTACTTTGGAGTGCCGGATACTACAACTTTGTTCCTTGCGCTACAAGCCGACCTGATTTTTCCGATTGCACCCGTACACTTCATTGTGCCATTGGGGATCATAGCGGTCAGTACAACACCTCTAGTTATAAAGCAGCCTCTACCCTTGAGCAGTTACCACACCCTAGAATGGAACTAAACCTGAGACTATCTAGCAGCCACTAACTTCAGGATTCCTGTACATTGTATCACTCCATTCTACCCTAAGGATTCAGAGGACTTCTACCAGGACTCTTACATTCATAGTTTCAGCTGAACTGCAAAAAAACCTAGCTCTGAAATTAATTGAGCTATATATATATATACTGTATATATATATATATATATATATATATATATATACAGTATATGCAGGTCTTTGGGAAGGTTACTGATGGAGTGTACGTGACACTAAGACTCCTGTCAGCAGTGGCATAAAACCTTGGGAATAGCCAGGCATGGCAGAGCTAACTGTCGGTGACATTATTAAAACTGGAGTTTGGGACCAGGGTTTAGGAGTGGCTGAAGAGTTTTGGGTGGGAAGGCCACTCCTGCACTCCATCCCAGGTTTTCCTTAATTAGTGCACCTGTTTACAGGAGGTAAAAAACACAGACTTAGAGAGAGAGGGAGAGTCTCTGTCTGTGTCAGTCTGTGCAGAGGTGTGGTTGGAATGGGAAGACCACTGAGACTCTAAGGAATGGGATTTATGAAAAGAGAAATTTATGTTTCTGTGAAAACTGGGAAAAGTGTATGTTAATTATTTTCTTTTATTGTTTTGCCAAGTCAGGTTGTATTTCTGTTAA
>WMED01012646.1:0-14740 GCA_019650415.1 Pipa parva
AGAAATGATCCATTGCTTGGTAAAAATCCTTCAGAGAAATGATCCATTGCATGGTAAAAAGCCTTTTCACCTTATCAATATCACCAGCAAAAATGACAACCGGCTGATGGAATTGCAGTTTTATTGACATAATGCCCATTTTTTCCTGCAGAACTATATTGTTTTTGCTAAAATTTTGTAAATAAAACACTTAAAAAGACAATGCTAATGTAACCAGGTCCCCCTGTTCATCTGCAACAATATTTGCAAATAGATAACCGCAAAGCCTTCAGCTAACCAGCTTATTTATTGAAACACTGATAAAAGATGAAATAAATAAGTGTATTGCAAATATTAGGATTTTGAACAGATTCTTATTTATTATGTAAGCACAAGCATTCCCTTTAATTAAAGTGCACCTGTCACCTCAAAACTCTTAATACTAATTTAGGTTGTACTAATGAAATAAACATTTTTGTAAATATATATGTATTATAAAATGTACCTTTATACAGCGTTTCTCTCTGTCATCTTCCCTGTCAGCCTGACTTTTCTTTCCCGAGGTGGTTTGGGCGGGGCTAAATGATGATTGACATTATAACTTCAATCAGATCCCTGCTATATTGTCATTTATGGGATCTGATTGGTGGAACTATAATGTCAACCATTATTTAGCCCCGCCCAAACCACCTCAGGAAAGAGAAGTCAGGCTGACAGGGAAGATGACAGAGAGAAACGCTGTATAAAGGTACATTAATTTAATACATAAACGGTATATTTACAAAACTGTTTATTTCATTAGTACATCCTAAATTTGTATTAGAGTTTTGAGGTGACAGGTGCACTTTAAACATAATAAATTGGTGCATTTCAGTATTCAGTTTTTTCCTTACACCGAGGAGCTTTATATTATGTGGATAAATAGATCACATGTGTTGAGAATGTAGATGTATTGCAGCGGGAAGGCTCAGACCTTGATGACCCAATTTATCAGTTAGCGCTTAATGAGCTGTACCAAGGCTGGGTTGGCTGTGTCCTGCATTTGCAAAACAATGTTCTGATCAGTAGTAAAGGTTAGCGTTAAATTATCACATGGGCAAAATATCTCAGTGAATGGATTCTGGAGTTTTCATGCCCTCATTAGCGCACATCGAGGGTTTTGAGTTTTTTACTGGAAGATTACGTTTCTCTTTGCTATTATATTCTCTCCCCCCCTCCTTTTTATTCTTATAACAAAGGAAATTTTAGATCTCTAACCCTTGGCTTAAATGGCCGGTAAACCTGAAACATATATATGGTTATATAAAAAAGAACTACTAATAAGATTCACAAGCTTGAGTGGAAAACTTTCTGAGCTCGCACAGAACTTTCTGAGGAGTAAAGCATGAAGTTTTACATCAAAATTTAACATTTTCATGGAAACTTTATCACTCAATACTTACCCACTGTTTTTTTTTAGCTGTCCTTTTACATTTTAAAGGGGAACTATAGTTAGATTAAATCTTTATATATGCTGTACTATTCCTTAGAGAGAAGCGTTTCTCCCCAGTAGTTGTGTAATAAATTATCCTGCTTCAGATTAAACAGCACTGGAAAACTTCCGCACCAGAAAATGTGTGTACCGGCCAGTTTTCCATGAAAGGATACCCTCCCCCGAACGTTTTTGCCTAATATGTAATGTAACACCTGTGCACAAGTTAGCTTTCCCTAATCCCAGACTCTAATCTTCTGCATTTCAGGAATGTAAACAAAGCATGTGTGATGAGGCCAAAAGGCCTGCTTAATCAATAGAAGTTAGGTGGCTTTTTCTTCTCATTTTTAGCAGTTATAACACATACATTTCCTGGTGTGGGAGTTTATTAGGGCTCTGTAATAAATCAACCAGCTTCAGATGAAACATCTACTGTGGAGAAACACTTCTCACTAAGGTATAGTACTGCATATGTAAAGATGTAATCTGATTATAGTCTCTTTTAAAGTAGCTTAGCTCTGCATCGGTGCACTTTAACTTGTAGATGTATTTCCATGAAAAATTATGGTTGGAAATTGTGTCCAATGGATCCTTAGCACTTGTCTTCTGCTGAGCCCCAGGAGTATTACTACGAATGTTTGAGCCAACCTCTCTTCACTGGATAGGGAAATCGATTGACTGAACATGCTCATTTATTGCCTGTGGCAGGGTCTCCATGACAGAGGCTAAGGAGGTTCTTTCTAGAAACTCTTAGATTTTCCATGGACAAGATCAGCTGTGTTGGTCAGTCTCCCAGATGCATACAGATGTGGTTAGCAATATAAGCAGTTACTAGGAGGTTGCTGTAATAAATCTAGAAGGGATGAGGTGCCTAGAGAAATATAAAAATGAAATATTGTGATAGAATTGTTTTAATATACTTATCCATGCCATACACAGTCCAATCTTAACTGCTGCTATACTTGGCTATGTGCATTAGGAGTCAATGCAAGTAACCTCCAATACATCATTGGGTGATAAAAGGGCAGACAGACTTCAGGAGCTTTTCCATATTAACAAACACCCCCTGAAATCTGCCTAGTGACTGCAGTGGAAGCTGTTGAGGACTGGAGGGAACTGAACTTTGCTTTTCATTGACACCCGCCACCTGCTTACCTGGCACAATCCCTGACTTGCAGCTGTATGTCATTGTTAAATAAGAATTGCACAGTCTTACAATTGGCCCCTCCAGCTCCTATTGTCTATTGTACCTTCGGGCTGCAATTCTGCATTCTATAACAGAAATTATGAGAGAACATAGGGGGTCACAGCCAAGTTTCCTACCAGGTTCCTGTGACAGCAGGTGTAATTGTAATTACTAACCGCTCAATCCTCCATGATACTGTGAAGACGGGTGCTCTGGAAGGTGCGGAGGCTTTCCAATCGGCATGCAAACAATGATTCCGGCACTCCAAAAGTTAATAAAAATCAAAATTTATTCGACCCCATGGGCATACAAAATTAAAAGCAGTGGTAGCTGCTACCACTGCTTTTAATTTTGTATGCCCATGGGGTCGAATAAATTTTGATTTTTATTAACTTTTGGAGTGCCGGAATCATTGTTTGCATCCTGTGACAGCAGGGGCACAGTCCCATCAACTGAGCTACAAAATCAAAATGATGCCAGTCCCTTTTTCTACATGTGGCGCCCTCTGGCTGTGCCTGTGTATTCTGTACACTAATGATAAAACTGTATAAATGGTAAAAAGTAACTGTAATCAAATTTATCTCCCTACATCCTATGTAAGAGGAATTTCTTTTCAGTTTTAAGGACTTGTATGGTACACTAGGATCTCACTCTATCTCCATCTTTGTTATGTAAGGTTATCACACATCCGTGTTTGGAGTATACAGTGACTGTCTCTTGGATAACTTGCCGGGCCTCAAAAATAACGGCTGCACTGTTGACGTAATTCCAGCACTTCCTCGGCTCCAGATTAGCACGTCACTTCCGAGGTAAGGGCCAGCAGTAATGGTTTGGATGTTTAATATTTGTTTCCTCTTCTGCTTTTGTAATCGTTCCTGGTTTGCATTTTGACTAAAATAGAAACTGTTTCAAGAAAAAGTACTGGTAAGTGGACCCTATGGAATGACCTGTATTAATTATTTGATTATTTTCTTTAGTCCTAATTATAGACAACCACAATCTACATAAACTAATAACGTGCAAACAGATGCACTGTTTATGTATTTTTTTTTTTTTTTAGAACATTGCATAAAATATTCATAATGTATGGAGAAATAGTAAGCAAACCTCTGTGTTTAAGACTTCTCCAAGTGCTAATTAGCAAGGGGTGTTTTAATTAAGGAGATAAGTGTGGATTTCACAGGTGCCTTGCCTGTTGAATAAATGCACAAAAAGCCAAGTTACTGACATGTCTGTTCTCCACTAAAAAGACTGTTTAGTCTGAACCATTCCTTAATACATATTACTTCTAGAAGATCTCAGAAGACCATTGAGGCACATTACATTTTAAAAGGCTACAAAAGCACTGGAAAAGACCTTGATGTACATCAGTTCACTGTTGGTACTCTCTCTAGGAGTGGGCATCCTGTTATGATCAATCCAGGAATGCAGTGGGGCTATCCTAAAAGACTTGAGAAAGACCCCAAGGGTACTGGGAAAAGTACTACAGAAGATGCTTTCTTCCTGAGTCTGCTATTAGGAAAACTGAACACGAATGGTGTTCATGAATGGCTAACACACAAGGTTGCCCAGGGCTACGTAGATGTTCCACAAATCTTCTAGAAGTAAAAAGGGGAACTTTTTAGTGCAAATGCGCAATGCTATGTTTTTATGAAAAGTACTGCTCACCAACACTGAAAACCTCATGTGAACTATGAAGCGTAGTTTGCCTACTTTACAGTCTGAATGCCTAGTGGTCACTAAAGTAACAATGAATTCAAAGGAGTTAAAATAACAAAACATTATACAAGAGAATGTTAGGGCAGCAGTCTTAGAGCTCAAGCTGAAGAGAAGGGTAATTCAACAAGAAAATGACGCAGTGTTCTGAAGTTTACAAAAGAATGGCTGAGAAAGAAGATGATTTGTGTTTTGGAAGTCTTGACCTTTAAGTCTATGGGGATAGAATGAACTGAAACAAATTTACAAGGACAAATTATTCATGGTTCCTGCTCATCATTACAGGAAACATTTGGTGGAGGAGGTGATGCTGGTAAAGGTGGAACTACATGTCTTTAATTTCAGGGGTTGATATTTTTTTTTCCCTGCACTGCAGATATTTACTCGCTGTGCTCTATAAAAGACACAAACTGTTTTTGTTACTAGTTCATTTCTATTGTGTTTGTCATACTACATTTTATTAGTAATCAGTGGAGAAATATAATGGATTTTAAAAAGGGTTCACTTTAATTTATCTTAGAGTTCTATATGCAATAGAACAGAATTTACACCTATTGTTTCTTTTCTGGAGCAGGTCGGCACATACGTTACAGCCTTCCTCAGGAGACGAAGTGTCTACTCATGTTTCTGTTCAGTTATACAATGGCGAGACCCAAAACCTTGTTATAAAACTTGAGAATATTGGAATGGAACCACTTGAGAAACTGGAAGTGACTTCAAAAACAGTGTACACCAAAGGTAAAAGTCTTTTTTTTTTTCTTTTTTTTTTATCGCAATTCTCTACTGGTGGTAAACATTAAATCCTTGCAGGTAAGCCAGGCTTACAGTATGTAGGAACTTGTTGATTACATTTATTCTGTTCACATTATCGTCTACTCACATAAAGAGAGAATTTTCACCAATCTTTCATCTCAATAAATACTGTATGCCCCTAAACGTTTTCTCTAAGATAATAAGTACTGCACAGTTAAAAGCAGAGCCTAGAGTTCATTAAAATAATGTTAATATGATCTTGAAAAAATGCATGTTGTGCGTGCCACTTTATCAATCTTTGCATTGGATATTGGGAGTTAAAGGAGAACGAAAGCTCCTTTTTGTCAAGAGGTGATTCTTTAGAAGGGAAATACTCACCAGGTTCATTCCAACGCTGCCTCCTGCTACAAGATTTCGCTGTTATCTTTTTCTGTTGCAGCACCACAATCCTCTTCAGGTTTAAGCCTCATCTTCAACATCACTGTTATTTTCTTCTGCACTTGTGCAGAAGTGGTTTGAGCTACCAACGTTGTTGAAGAGGATGGTGGAAGTGAAGAGGTGAAGGGTCGAAAGAGGTGATCAGTAAATATTCCCTTCCTCCTTAAGAATCACCCCTAGACAAAAACTAGCTTTAGTTCTTCTTTAAAGAGGAAAGAAAAAATATATATTGTGTGTATATATACTGCAGGGTTGTTCCTGCTGGTTATAATATGGGGTTTTCTATCCATTTTCAAACATTACTCTTTTGCCTGCAGCAGATGGCAACAAACCAAAGTCTGAGACCACATAGACCATCTTGGATTTTTTTTCCATATAAACCTAGAAAGAAACCAAAGACTGAAAATTTAAAATCAATTAAAATAAAATTAAAAAAAAAAAAAAAAAAAAAAACGAATTAAAAATGCTAAGTACGAGGTTTAGAAAAATTTGACCTAGGTTAGCATCCCGCTGCTAAATGTGACGGAGATGGTTTTTTATCATCCTTTGTAAGAGACTAATCATCATACTTAATGTTGATCTAGTGCTCCATTAATATGTGTGTGTTCCCTTGGAATCAATGCAAATTATAATGATGTAAACGATTTAATGAGTTCTCTAGCCTCCAGATACATCCTTTCCAAATTGTATAAACATAATAAGCATTTTACTAATAACTTTTAATTGCTTCTATGTTAATAATATCCTTTGTTAAGTTGACCACACCCCTTTTGTCCATTTCAGGCTGATAAATGTAGCATGCTGATTGGTCAGCTGATAGCTGAACATTATAAGTGAATTCAATCAGACCACTGCAGTGTATCCTTGCAAGCGCCGAACCCGTGATCTGATTAGCTGCCCCTCGGGTTATATGCGTTGTTCCTTACTTATGGACATTATTTAATGCATTTTATTTTGTGCTGATGTTGAGGCTGATAAGTTCGCTGTGCTGTACTATTTTTAACAGTAAAAACAAAGCTGACAAGCGACTGTTGAGTGTCTGGAAAACCAAAAGAAGACCTTTGAATTATTTATTTTTTTATTGGCGGGGGGCCCCCGAAAGAACCCCTTATTTTCATTTCCATTTCACTGTTTGCATTGGAGGATTTGAGGGATGATGGGACTTCCCAAGGGTGATGTACAAAAAAATGAATTGACAGAATAAAAATAAAATCCGACACCTGGAAGCGGCAGGAGATTTTCCATGCAGTGTGTTGTGTTTGAATGGTATTCGAATTGAGTTTTTATATTTTTTTGCTTTATACAGGCAGCTAGTTAGACAGCCTAGCGGTATGCCTAGGGGGGATCCTGATAAGCTAACGCTGTGTGTCACACTGTATAGCTGCTTCATTCCCAGATTTATCGCTTAGAGACGGAGACTAGTTCAGATCCTGGCCCATAATACCCCTGATAACGATCTCTAGAGTAACATTGCAGCTGCTTATCTGTCAGGATAATTGCAGTCCCTGTATAAGGAAAATGAATTCCTGCTTTCTCCTCTTGTCTGATGGGAAAATGATATTATCTGGCCCCCAGGAGTTACAGATACTCCGCAGGATGACTGATACTTTAATAGTGGGCTCGCTATTCTTTTACAGCAGTAGTGAAATGAGAGGCCACCTGCGGTCTTTGCTTTAAAAAGGGGATGGAAAGTCAAAAATTTGTTTTTAGATATTTCATTAGACTGTGGGGGGTCACACTGGCTGATTTTCAGCTGAGCTGGAAAAATAGTCTCCATTGTTTTCTGTGGGATAATCTACACAGTCTGTTGTGTTTTGCACCATAGACAAAAATGAGTCTTAACTAAAACAGCTCAGCTGGAAAACAGCTAGTGTGACCCCAGCCTTATTTATGCCAAAACATAAAATTTTTTTAACACATTCTTATTATTTTCTTCTTTTTCTATTAGCTATATAATTTTTCATCATTTTATCCCTTGCATAGAATCATACACCCAGTGCACAGTTGTTGTAACAGTTCGACATTGTTGCAACCTGCTCAGTGGAATATCGGCAAGCTGTTCAGTCTTTTAGTCGGGGGGTCATATGGGATGTTTTGTAGCTGAGCTGGAAAAATAATATCCTCCATTGTTACAAAAAACCTAGCGTGGACTTCTGACCTTAAGCTGATGTTGTAATTAGAGCTTGTAAAAAGATGCAATGTTTTTTCTGGTCACTACTCCAGAAGTGGGAGGAGCATAAACTGGAGTTATGGCAGCTTCCAGTGAAAAGAAAGTGAGGCTGTTTGTAGTGCATATCTTAAGAGCCATAATTCATAGGGGTGCAACGTTAGGTTCGTTTCAACAGGCACAGCAAGACCTAAAAAAACACAAGATATGTTGTCCAGGGTTTAGTTTTCTTTTGGTAAATATTACCACTGGATTGACAGAGCAGTTATTTAAATACAGTAAATGTTATCTTTAAAATTGAATTCATGAATTTCATTTTATTCTGTCCATTTTTATTTTGACGGATAGCAGCCCATGTTATATGTACACCCTGCCCAGTCCCACTATGTTATATGTATTGAATAATACATATAAAAGTTAAATATCTTATTTCTAGACACCATTTAGAATTTCTGGAATATAATGCGTTGGCTGACTCGTATTTTTACCTGACCAATCAGGAAGAGTGATAGCTTTATCTCCCCCAGACTGGTAGAAAGATCACATTCTATTCTCAGGGTTCAGCTTGGTGCAGTCAACCCTGGAAGAACGTGAAGTAGTGAGTGTTTCCAAGAGTTTTCTTTTCTCTGGCAATCCCTAGGTGATTTGACTAATCGCTTGCAATTTCAGCTTCTATTCATCTCCATGGATATCGCATGAAGTAGTTTGCACTTGAAATTTTCGAAGTGTGATTTTCAAGTGTCTCTTATTTTCTCTAGAGTGCTTTAGCTCTTTATGAAGAAAATCACAATGACAATTTGCAGCGTGTGTAAATAGAAAATTCCAGATTCAAAATAGAGCTGCAGTGACATGCAAAACCAAGTGGTTGTGACTCACCTGAGTTAACCAATCTCAGACGGAAAGTCAAACAGGGCTGGTTTGTGATAGCAACAAGGAGGGCTTGCTGTTTATCTCTCCTAGTGACATCCCTCTGCAGAGTCCATAGACAACCTTAATCTATATTCCTTCATCTGTCTGTGTGTCTGTCTAGAGAAATTACTCTCCAGTAAATGCCCAATACAGGACAACGGTGCCCCCAGCTGTTGCCAAGTACATTACAGCAAGAACACCTACTACCTCCGCTCTTGTTGTGCAGTTTCCCCCTAAAAGACACCTCCTTACAAGCATATATGACTTGCCCAACTGCTACTGCTACCATTATTGCTTTGGCAGACCCCCAACACACTTAATTATGTTGCACAACTGACAAAATCTTATTGAAATATAACATTCTCCAACCTTGAACAATCTGTAAAAAAACATTTACCCCACCTTTGGCCTGCTGGTTTGTACCTCACCTGGGATAGAAAACAACAGCTCCGTAAACAGAGCGACAAGCGATATTCATTGGTGGGTGGAGCCACTCGATCACATTAGGCGCCTTGCGTTATAGCTAGATTTGTTTATAACTTGGCTTCAGTGCCTGTGCACAAGGCAATCCCCCTGATCTTTTGTTGTCTCTTAACTACTGAAAGTCTATTTACCAATATTTCTATTGTAACTTGTACAGACTAGATCCTGTAAAAAAAAACTTTCTGTTTATTGGCCACCTGGTATTAATTAAATTAATTAATTTAATTAAATTAATTAAAGTGGCTTTGATTTGCTTAGAGCCTCTGCTCCAAGTGCATGATTTTTCTGCTATTACTGTGACTATTCTGTAAAATCAGTAAACCTAAATCTAATCTGAGTTATACTCTGGCTTTCTGCACTATTATAGTGAGTGGTAGACCCAACCATGGGGACATTTGCCAGTTGTATAGATAGTGCCTTGCTCTATCCCCTGTATAAGCACAGTTTTTATACTAGTTAAATTATGCTGTTCATTGTGTATGAAAACAAATGTATTCTCTGGCATTTTTCATCACATAATATAAAATAAGTTGCCATTGTTACGCATAATAAAATCAGCAGATGCCTATAAATGGAAGGATTTAATAACTCTCTTATTAAACTGTGACAAAATGGAGTTCTAATGATTAAAAATGTCAAAATGTTGTTCATTTTCCCGTAACTGTTTTTTCTTTCTCTAATTAAAACATCGAAATGACAAATCACTCATCTGTTTTGAGTACAGTTATTCCCCTCGGTTAATATTAGAACTTTGTTTCGCAGTGACTTTTCCTGAATGATTTACATTTATATTCCTCCCTTTTCCTAACGTAGTATTTATACTAATGCTTGTTTTTTTTTTAAAGGAATATTCACATCAGGGGTAAAAGTGTTTGTGCTTTAAAATAATGTAGTGTTTAGTAAAATGAATTAGCATTTACAAATAAACTGATTTACTTTAATTTAAAAAAATGTTATCACTCTTTGTTCTTGTTTAATTAATAAATCACATTCTCCTTCATCAGTCTAGTGAGCTGATTGGCATAAGAGTTTGGGTTGGTATAGATTGTATTATTTTTGGCAAATACCGCCTCTGAGCGATCATCTGAACAATTGTTTAAAGACTGATTATTGTTTAAGCAGCCCAACTTTGGTTAAAGTTTTTTTTATTTTTGACATATAAATGCGTATATCTTGATATTATATACTAGATGCAAATGACTAAAGATCATAGCGCAAGACATGGTAGTTTTTATGGAAAACCATGAAGCCATTTGTTGTATCAAATTACAATACCAATACCAAGTGCTTCCTCAGTGCATGTGGATATATATATATGTGTGTGTGTGTGTATAAATATTAGGTACAGTATTGCACCTGTACTCAACAAGCCTAAAATAAATGTAGTTGTCATGTGCAGTAGACCGAGTGTTTTAAACAATTAGAAATCAGAATGAACGCTTCTGTATTTTCTACAGCAGATTCACAGGAAGGGGGAACCTCACTCTAAGCACTAAAGAGTCCTTGATTGAGGGCAGGATATCTACCAGGCCCTCTGGGAGCATCCCATCTCCTCTTGCAATACACATTACTACTGTACCTCTAACACTGCCATGCTCTGTAGTACCCTATGCTGAAAAGTTACCCTATATCTTAATACCTCCACAGCCCAAATCCTTTGCCAGGAACTCTGTGTTAATATGGTCACTCAATGTAGTCTGTCCCAGGTGTACTGGGAGTCTTCTCCTTTCAAGTAAACATAAAAGAGGTCCTGGGGCACATCTAGAGGAACCTTTAATCCAGATACCTCTTGGTCACACAAGCAGCAATTCACTTCAGTCTTTGACTCTCTGGTCCCAATAGGATTAATCTCCTTGTAGAACGAACCTTACTAAAAACTGGCTTGATAAAGAAAAAGCACTTTTCATTAAGGAACCTCCCCTTACATAACTTTTGTCACACAGAACAACACCTGAGTCTAACTCACATGGGAATTTTAGTTTATCTAAAACTCTGCTTATTCTGGAAACTAGAGCAAGGAGGAGGTGGTTTATTGCAACAAATGATATCTTAGTGGCAGCATAGGGAACAGAATGGCAAAATAATATCTTAAATAGCTTTAGGATGCCAAGATTGGTGGTCAAGATTCAAATGGAATCCTTCTTAAATTTGGTTATACGTGTACAATAAAAGCTCTGGAAACCAGTAACCAGTTGACTCTGTGGGCTTTCACATAAAATGTTTTGAGGGGGATCAAAATTTTTAGAAAGCAGTATATTTACTTTAAATTCGTTTAAATTTAGTCAAGACTATTTTGATCACGTACAAATTAAGAAAGTTCCACTTTATCGCAAGCACTGATTTTATTTTTAAAAGAAAACAGATTATAGAACGATATATGTCCAGAAAGTCTGAGCTAAAAGAACAACAGCCAACATTTAATTAGAACTAAATATGACTTTAATAGACTTTTATTTAAACAGCACTGGCTGATTAAGCAGCTCTATGAGTACAGTTATTCATTCACATGAGTAACATGCAGGGGGTTATTCACTAAAGAATGATTTGTTGTGTATAGGTGTGAATTCGCCAGATAAAGAGAGTCATAATAAGCTGCTACTGTCGCAGTCGCGTCTTTATAATGAAAATAGTGTTGCAGTCGTGACTTTATTATGGGAAATTTGTTACATTCTTAACTTTAAAAAAATTGTTGTGACTTTGCAATGGGGAAATTGTAGTGGATTTACTATGGGAATCCGCTGTTTGTGAATTTGACAGTCGTATTCGCACCTTAGTGAATAACCCCCACAATCTTTATACAGATACCACTCTGGGTGGAGCAGAACTCGGGCCCCAGTGCTATAAGGAAGCAAGGTAAATGTTCTCACAATGTTAACAGTTTGCAAAAAATAGCAGAATGCTTCCTAATTACATAAAGCTTTATTTATTTTAATTATGTTGCTCTGACTATTATATCAAAGCTAAAAAATAGCCACAAGGGAAAGACATATGCAGATATTGGCATGCATAGCCTGTGCTGTGAAGGGACATTTGCTTGGAGTGGTGCCATAGCACATTGGGGCCCATGTGTATAAACCTTTGGTGAACTCCTGGCTGCATACTCTTCTGGCTTATTCACTGGTTAAATATCCTGATAGATTGTGGAGCATATGAAATAGCTTCTGAATACATTAATATAGCCTTGAATCCTAGCAATACAATGTGCTCTTAGCCAACAAAATTTCTTCATAATTCATCTGAAAAGTGTCCATCATTTTCTAAGATTCCACATGTTCAGGCTGTATGTATTGAGGAGCATTAATAGTTGTTCTTGGTCGATTCTTAAAGGGGGTGGGGGTTAAATACTTATCGATCTCTTCCTTCATTCAACCATTGACTCCGTCTTTAATTAATTAGAAATTACCCCCTAAGGCTAAGAAACATTCATTTATACATGTTCTTTAGTGCCCAGTGCATAACTAATATAGCATAGAAGTAATATAGCATAGAATTAATAATAGTTTATAACTAATATCGGGTTGACCAAATGATTTTTGTTCTCTTATATGTGCAGAGAAGTTGTATGGTGACTTCCTGAGCTGGGACCTGGATGAGACTTTATCCCAGTTTCCCCTTAAACCTGGAAAAACAGCAACTTTTACTGTGTACATCAAGGTGAAATTAGATTTCTCCTGCCAGGAAAACCTTCTGCAAGATCTCAATGATGGTAAGTACTTTTTTTTTTCTCTCTGAACATTTTAATAAGATCTTGTTTTTTTCTTTCTGATTTGTTGCTTAAGAAAGAGATTAAGAACACATTGGCGGCTGCGACAATCTCATTCATAAGCTCCCACTGCCTCATCTTTTCATACCATGGTCTCTACAACTTCATGTTATGTCACTGAACCCAGCATGGACTTCATCTCCTTCAGCCACTACTGCTTGCTGTAGCTAGTACCATTCATTTTCATGGCAAGTCCATCAAACGATTATTCCTTTATACCAGTTGCCACATCTGTGGCACTAGTTACTGGTGATATTTTTTATTAACCCATTGCTAGTTAAAATACCCCATAACTAGTACTCCTCTAGATCTGCAGCTTTTGTATCTGCACGAATCACTCCATTTCTTCACTTTCCTTGTATGCTTGGTGGCTTGTAACACACTCCTATTGATCATCTCTTTTTTTTTTTAACCCAAACTGTGTGTTTCCTTCAGAGTTAAGTTTTTAGATGCCTTAAAACATTTATAAATAAAGTTATTCCTTGTAATGAACTTGATAAAAGCTCCACTCGCTAACTAATAATGTCGCTTGTGTGTGTGTGTTTTTAACTTGGAAAACCTGTAAGAAACCAGTTGTCTATTCTTTTGCATTTTTACCATTAAGGTTGAATTCTTATAATGCATTAAAAAAATATCTTTTATTTATGTCGCAGCCTACAGAGTCTCTCACATTTTGCTTGCGGTTGCTGCATTCATACATCATAGCAGGTTCCATTATAAACTGCACTCGTTAAACTATTTAACGTGGCCTACAGATATATCTGACTTGTAGATGATAAACCTAGGCAGGGAATTGTGGTTCTCGTAGCAGCAGTGCCTGTACACGTACTATAAATTGATCACCGTTGAATGAAACTTTAAAAAGATTATATTTTTTTTCATTTTGTCTCATCTTTTGTATCTGGAAATCTCACAGAAGTAAAGTGAGTTGTTTCCTCTTTATTCCCATCTAGGAATGAGCTATCCCGGTGCTGAATCTTGCAGAATATAAAATAGGCATTTTAATTGCAAAAAAAAAAATGTTTTTAACCCTTTTTTTGGGTATAGGGTTGTAGAGACTTTTCTCACTGTATTAGAAATACAATTTTTCTTGTCACTGCATTGGGAGAAGGGAATCATCCTGTAGGAGATCTCACAAAATGTTTTTTAAAGGAGAAATATAGCTCACTTATTATACTAGGGGTTTATGTTGGTTGGGATTTTTAAGGGAGGAAATATTTACTAGTTTTAGGTTCCAGAACTGCCTCTCTGCTCTCTAAGAAGCCAATCTCTTCTGCACTGATCAGTGATACGATCCTCTTCACTTCCTGTTCCTGTGTGATTTTGGTGAATCGAGCAAGAGCAGTAGCAGGATTCTTATTTGAAACTGCTACTGCCCTTGCTCAGTTCGCCAGAATCACACAGAAACAGAAAGTTAAATGGATTGCAGCTCTGTGAAGAGCAGAAGGAATCCACATGTTATAGAGAACAGGAATCAGCTCTGGAGACTAAAACCCCTATCGTTAAATATTTACTATTACCTGACACAGGACATGTATTGGTGCATTTAATGTGCCCATAATCCTTTTATAAACACAGTTCCCTAAAAGACCAGTAGGACCATAAAAATAAAAATTCTTATTTGGCTTGGCATGGCAGCAATTTAAATACTGTAAAAATTGTAACTTTGAAGTTGAATTAATACAGTTTGCCGATTTCAGTCTGTTTTTATCTGTGCTGATAGCAGCCATGTTGTGCATGGTTGGTTAAACAAACCTCACCTATTTCTAATGTTTTATGAATTGGTCCCAGAAAGCTCAATTTTAAATATCATACTTTCTACAGTCATGGCCAAAAGTTTTGAGAATGATACAAATGTTAATTTTTACAAAGTCT
>WMED01012647.1:0-14740 GCA_019650415.1 Pipa parva
AAAACTGACCTCGACTTATACACGAAGTCGACTTATACTCGAGTATATACGGTAGGTCCATATATATTTGGACACTGACAAAAATGTTGTTTGGTTTTTTTACCTGTTTACTGAAAACATATTCAAGTTATAGTTATATAATGGACATGGAAATAAAGTCCAGATTTTCAGCTTTCATTCAATGGTATCCATATTAAAATTGGATAAAGAACTTTCAGCTCCTTAACATGTGCCACCCTGTTTTTAAAGGGACCAAAAGTAAATGGACAATTGACTGAAAGGCTGTTTCATGGGCAGGTGTGAGCAATTCCATCATTATGTCATTCTCAATTCAGCAGATAAAAGGCCTGGAGTTGATTTGAGGTGTGGTGCTTGCATTTGTAAGATTTTGCTGTGAAGAAAACATGCAGTCAAAACAGCTCTCCATGCAGGTGATACAAGCCATCCTTAAGCTGTGAAAACAGAAAAAAATATCCAAGAAATTACTACAATATTATAAAAATCTACAGTTTGGTACATTCTGAGAAAGAAATCTCTGGTGAACTAATCAATGCAAAAAGAAGACAACAGTGGTGGGTGATCGCAGAATAATTTCCATGGTGAAGAGAAACCCCTTCATAACAGCCAACCTAGTGAACAGCACTCTCCAGGATGTAAGCATATCAATATCCAAATTTACCATAAAGAGAAGACTGCATGAAAGTAAATACAGAGGGTTCACTGCACGGTGCAAGCTACTCATAAACCTCAAGAATAAAAAGGCTAGATTGGAATTTGCTAAAAAAAAATCTAAAAACAGATGAAACCAACATTAATCTCTACCAGAATGATGGAAAGAAAAAGTATGGCGAAGGGGTGGTACAGCTCATGATACAAAGCATACCATATCATGCATGGCTGCCAGTGGCACTGAGTCACTAGTGTTTATTGATGAGGTGACAGAGGACAGAAGCAGCGGGATGAATTTTGAGGTATTCAGAGACATACTGTGTGCTCAAATGCAGCCAACTGATTGGTTGGTGTTTCATAATGCAAATGGACAATGACCCAAACCATAAAGCTAAAGCAACCCAGGAGTTTATTAAAGCAAAGAAGTGGAATATTCTTGAATGGCCAAGTCAGTCACCTGATCTCAACTCAACTGAGCATGCATTTCACTTGTTAAAGACTAAACGTCAGACAGAAAGGCCCACAAACAGCAACTGAAAACAGCTGCAGTAAAGGCCTGGCACAGCATTAAAAATGAGGAAACACAGCGTCTGGTGATGTCCATGAGTTCAAAACTTCAGGCAGTCATTTCCAAAAAATGGTTTTCAACCAAGTATTAGAAATTAACATTTTTTTTACAATTATTTAATTTGTCCAGTTACTTTTGAGCCCCTGAAATGAAGGGATTGTGTTTAAAAAATGCTTTAGTTCTGCAAATTTTTATGCAATCATTTTGTTCAACTAACTGAATTAAATCTGAAAGTCTGAACTGCAACTGTATCTGAATTTTTTTATTCAAAATTCACTGTGGTAACGTGCAGAGATTTATGCAAAGGTCTATTATAAAGAAGACTAAGAGGAGATGAAGAATTCAATTTGTATCTCAATGTTGTAGTGTAAATAGGAAAACAGAAAGAATAGTCTTGAAATATTAGTGTTTACTACAGTGTGATAAGAAAGTAATCACATTTTTTCTAGATCCCCATGTTATGTCTACAAAAGAAGAATGACCCTAAAAAGATGGATTGTGTCCTTCAGAAACCGCCACTGTACAATATATAAAACGCATTTTTGTTCTCATCTCAATCCCTTTTCTGTTGCTGCCCCTTACCTTTGGAATTATCTACCCCTCTACCTCTGCCAATTTCAATCCATCAAAATCTAAATTAAAATCTTACCTCTTGGAGCACTAGCACTGGTTTTCATGTTTGTATTTTATATCTATGCAACTGTTTAATCAAAATGTATATTTTTTATTTATTTTCTTATTTAATTGGCACCTATAGCTAAATGAACTGTCACTTTATGCTACTGCACTTGTTACCCTCCTATCTGTTTATTTAAGTCTTCCTCCTATTTAGATTGTAAGCTCTATGGGACAGGGACCTCTATTCCCTTATTTCAGTCATGGCCTGGCACTTAGATTGAAGTATTTTTTAGACTATGTGCCTGTAATTTACTTCATTTGTTCTTTGTTACACACTTCCCTTGTCTGTATTATAACTGTATTGTTGGATTTTACAATGCTGTGTATCCTTGAGGTGCTTTATAAATAAAAATATATATACATTATGCATAAATACACAGAGGTTTTTAGGACGAAAAAAAAGGTTAGTTGGCATATCAAAATCTGTTGTTGATTAAAATTATTTATAATGACAAAAGTGTCAGTAGGGTATTTAATTTTGTGATATTTTGTAGAAATGAAAAAAGGTCTATTTACAGGAAATTGTCATTGTGAATGGTGTTTTGTATCATTTCCTGACAGCTGAACTGTAAAGGTTTGAATGAATCTGGTTTGGTCGTACTTGATAAAGTGCTTCTCCTAGCCAAATATACAATGCTACTCACTCGGTAATATACAAAACACTCTCTCATATTTGGGCTGTATTTTTAATTTCTTCTTCTGATAAATGGTATGTGGTGAGGACAAAATGTGAAATAAAATGAAGAAAATGGTAGGGGTGAATTTTTCACAATAGTTAATCTATTATTGCTCTAAGCAATGCAATAAGTGAATGGTTTATTTTATTTTTGTTTAAAAGAATGTTAAGAGCAATGTCATACAATACATGCAGCAAAATAGACATGAAACTTAACAGTAAACTTAACTGTACCAACAAGTGCCAAGCGGAAGCTTCCCAAGCAAATAGGATCATGGGGTGCATCAAAAGAGGCATAGATGCATATGACAAGAACATAATTATAATGCTTTACAAAGCACTGGTCAGACCACACATGGAATACTGTCTGCATTTTGGGCACCAGTGCACAAGAAAGATTTGGTTGAGCTTGAGCAGGTTCAAAGGCGGCTACTAAAGTAATAAACAGAATGAATAATATACAGTACCAAGAAATATTATCAAAACTGAGCTTGTTTAGTCTAAAAAAAAGATTAAGGGGTGACCTAATAACTATGTATAAATATATTAGAAGTCAGTACAGAGATTTCTCCCATATTATATTTATACCAAGAACTGTAAGTATTTTTCTTTCCTCTAAATGTAGAGGATGCCCCCTTGTAATACTTACAGTTCTTGGTATATATAGAATATGGGAGAAATCTCTGTACTGACTTCTAATATATTTATACATAGTTATTAGGTCACCTAAGAAAGTTTCTGCATCAACATAGAAGGTTTTTTTTTTACTGTAAGAGCAGTGAGGTTATGGAACTTCTCTGCTTGAAGAAGTTGTCATGGATAATTCCATTAAGTAGTTCAAAACTGGTTTGGATGTTTTCCTTCAGTGTAAGAACATTACAAGATATGGGTAGTAGATAACTGAAGGCTGGATCTTGATCCAGGGAATTTATAAAAGGTCAGTCACTTCCTGATTCCTGTTGCCCATGCTGGTCTCTGTTTTACAGATCCTGCATCAGCCCTCTTATTTTGGTTGTTTCGTCAGTGTACACACTTTTCCTGTTTCTCCGGTGACAATTCTTGCTGCCTGCCTTGACCCTGTTTCCGTTTTAGACCACTCTTCTGTTTGACTGTTTTGGAATAGTCCCTATTAGTACTTTTCAAGTAGTTATTTCCTTGAGTTTCTCACATTACCCTGGGTGTGGGATATCAGTCTTTCCTACCACAGCAAGTCCAAGGTCTCAAAATGGTGTCAGGAATGCCAGGTTTGACTGGGCTCTTCTCCATCTTTGGGAGAGTAAGTTCTTGACCTTATTATCTGGGCCCGAACCTAACAGTGCTTTACAACATTGCATTATTTTTATTACTGTTACTGTTTTATATTTGACCACTTTAATTATAAAGCGATCCAACTGATAAATACCGTCTTTGTCAAACTGATGAACCCATTGCGGCAATATTCATGGACCAATCTGCACCAAACTTCTACGTGACCCATTCTGTAACTACATTACCCAATGGCAATTTTAGCACACAGAAGTGCTCGTTGTGAATATGCATCGTTAAAAAAAAGCATATCTTACAAACAGTACTTGCAATCCATACATACTGAAGGCAAATGCTAAATAATATACCCTACATTATAATGCATAGGCATTATTTTTAAGCATTTCACAGTTTTATTAATAGACCACCATCAATATAAATGTCAGTCTCATTCTAAAATATCTATATAACCTCTGTATACCCTTACAAGTATTATATTAAAACCTTTATAAAAGTAGAAAAAGAAAGGTGAAGACACTGGAAATATGTATATATATATATCAGCAATAATTTAATCAATTGAGGTTTGTTTTGTGGCACATTTATTACAGCCTGCAAGAAAAATCTGCAATTATTAGAAATAATTACAGTATGTGGAAGTATACAACTCATGCAGCTATGCAATTGTACATGTCACTGTCTTTGCAAAAAGGTTTTGAATTCATGGAGCTTTCTATAAAATAAAAAATCTTTCGAGAAGGAACTTTTGAGCAGTGCAATGTATTCAAAAGGTCAGTGAAGCATTCATCTGAGCAGTGAGACATGGAAGAGAACTTCCACAGTAGGAACAATCACATTTTATTCTATTTATCAAAGAAAGTGTAAAGACAATATAGCTTCAAATTCCAAAGTAATTGAAATATGAACACATTGGAAAACAGAGAAACCCACACTGGAAAAAAAACCAACAGGATTGCATTTTTTTTCTACCACCAAGTTATTTGAGTCTTTTTCTTTGAAAAAAAAAAAACTTTTTTTTTTTTTTTTTTAGCTAATGAAGCAAAAATATGAAGTGGATGACTTGAATGGGGTCAGAAGATTTTCTACCATTCCTCCTTTTATTAGTGAAAGGGGTAGTACAAAAAAAGAGCATTTCATGTATTCATTCCAATTGTTATGTGAGAATCCAAAATAGATAATCTGGGCTATGTACAAAGACTGCAATATCAAGCGAGGAAGGGCTAAATTACTCGACAGTGTGCCTAACTGAATTATTTACTATTGTCTGTGTTTGATTTATGTTGTTAAGAAAACTTACATACTTTCAATGGATTTTTCTGTAGCGTGAATTTATCACAGTATGATATATGTCTAATTTGTGACACGTATTGCTCCATTATAAAAGGAACCGTCCATAAGAAAGAGGAAAATGATACATGAATTTGCAGTAAGTGCTGGATGCTTTTACTGGTGCTAAACGTGTAATGATAAGGTCATCTCTTTGATACAATATATAACAGATAATATACAGTATCCCCTTCTGCAATTTAGATGGTATTAAAAGACACTATTCGGTTGTATGACCACATGTAAATTTATAAACTTAGGCTGATTTTTTTTCATACAGGGGAAAAAAATTCTGACGTGACCTTAAACATATTTAATAATTAAAAAACAGATAATAATGTCCTTTTTCAGTACATGTAGCTATTGTGAAAGTTAAAATGTAATATATATTATATCCAGTATCCTTATTGTTAGAATGAACATTGTTAATACTACTTTTCTCTATTGTCAACCCTTTCTGGTGTATTTAATTACTCAGAATTTTATGCCTTAAGGTGGCAGTATTATATTATACAACATAATAATCAGAACTGTTGCAACTCCCATGACGCAATGTGAGATCTTCACTTTTGATCATTTCCTGATAGAAGAGTTGTTTTTATTTTCTCCAAAGAGATACAGAATAAAGCTGTACTATGAACTGGACGACGTTCATAACACCCTGCGCATATATGTAAAACCAGATGTTATTCCTTAAGAAACCGCCAAAGGAAATAGCCTTAAATCTGTAAGAGTCCTGAAGAAAGGCAAGAAATAAGAGGATTTATGAGACAAGGAAATGTTTGAATACCAGCACTACATCAATACATAACAACATTTTAAAGGGAGCTGCAGTCAAAGGCTAAATTAAAAGGCTGTCTGGCTGGCATGCTAAATGGCTGTGCCTAGCTAAGCAGCCTCTATTAGTAACCTATCAGGCTTACCTTCTTGCTGCCAGAGACCTCCATTTCACACTGAAATAGAGACCTCCAGCAGTACAGAGAGAAAGGGGGTTTAGTACCACTCCCCTAGCTTCTCATGCATACCATGCCAAGGAACTTAGTGAAGCTTACCAATGCACAATCAGGGTCTGTACCAAATACTTGTACACAGTAAAAACAATGTGTGTATTTGTGTGTGTGTGTATTGGGTGGGGGCAATCCTAAATACTGCGAAACAAGACTGCAAGGTAAACACAAATGACAGATTTAGCTAAACACAGGCCGGGTGTCCAGGCAGTCTTGGAGGTGAGTGGGGGGCGCGGGGCAAGGAGCAAGGGGGCGGCGCATGGCGGGGGGGTGTCGTGGGGCAGGAGGGGGGCGCGGGACAGGGGGGGCACCGGTTGGGTGGTTGCCTATGGTGCCAATAGGGTCTGGGCCACTACTGGGTGAAATACAGAAAGGAGATTAATATCCAAAAACTGCTTTGGCAAGAGTTAACCCTTAAAAAAGCACACCTGTTTGTATAAATAAAAATAAATGCAGTAATTCCATTGATTGCAAGTATTTCAGGAAAAGTGATCCTCATGCTTCTAACATCCAAGTACATAATAAATATGCAGATAAATTAAAATCAGTATTATTAAATAAGTCTTGTTAATGCAGGATTCATAATCTTTATTAGAAACATGAAATTTCTCATTACACCTGCATTAATAAATATAATTAATTTTTCACATTTTCAGCCTATATGCAGATAATTATGGTAAATTCTTTATGCAGCAGCAGAAGAAAGATCAGAAATGTATTTTAGTCGAAAATAAAACTAAATTAAGCAGCAGCTGATGCATAACAGGAGTTAATTAGCCTGAAATGCAGGATAGCAGAGCTTATCTGTATTTATAAAAAAAAGTAAAAAGAAGATAGGATAAAGAAACAGCCAAATAACTCTTTAGGAAAATAGAATGGCTCTTTTTAACTGACCTTAGCGAACACATTTTACAAGTCTTACCAAAAGTACAGTTCCACTCAGGGAGGAGTCCAGCTGCAGATAGAGTGAGACATTGTACACCATGGGGACTGCTGAGCATGATTTTAGATGATCAGATAGCACTCAGTAGCTACTAGTTGTGCAAACACTGTTCACTTCATTATTGTATGTCTAGGGTAGTTATTGTGGTTCCTGCACACTGTGAATTTCATATGAGAAAAAAGGCTGAAGCAGACTACCGCAGTTGTGACATGCGATCTGTGAAACCTCAGTTAAGTTGTCATTCGAATTTAAAGGGATATTTATTAAAAGGAGATTAAAGTAATGTATCATTACCACTGTTGTTGTTGCTGTTCATTATCGCCGTTACCATTATCATCATCTTGCTTAGCCATTGTTGTCTTCCAAAGCTACTTACAGTACCACTTTGGGGGAAATTTATCAAGCTTTTTACTGATTTTTTACAGGATCAAAAACAACTTTTTCAACATAAAAAAAAAATGCATAAAAAGGTGATTTTTTTTTACATGACGAAAACAGAATCTTTAATAAAATAAACACTGTTTCTACAGCATTAGGCCATCAAAATCCTTTTCAACCTTGATAAATTTCCCCACCCCTGTGTGGAGGTTCCGTTAATTAAAGTGTGTGTATGACAAAAACCTGAAGAGGAATTGCCAAATGAGGTACAGCGCCGATGTAATGAACAAAAACCTTTAAAACAATATTCAATATAAATAAATAAAAATATAAAGACACAATCGCAGCATGAAATACACTTTTGAAGTTATAGCAAAAAGACCTGCGAATTATGTCCAAAGGGAATGAGTTAAAAGTCCAATGGTGTGGATAGTCCTACACTCGTACCACAAAAGGTCATCTACCCAATGACCTCAAATGAGAATGTCCAATGTGTTTCTGATGTACAGAAAATGGTGACAGCGCTGGAAACTGGAACAGGTTGAAATAAAAAGAAAGGGGGACTGACCTAGTGTAATAACATCAAAACAATACAATTTGTGATGGTGACAAAGTGCAATGTGTAATTAGTGTAGACACTGCAAATCGGAGGTTTTGTATACAAGTGCAACAGTGCAGTACAGTAGTGAACCGTGTTGTACACTGTCAATAAAATGTATGAACACCAAAATATAATAAATTGGTGCAGAGGGCAATGAAGCCACGATTCGTCCACAAACCAAACAGTTTTCTGGTATGGGCGTGTGATGATATGGTGAAATTCAAGGAAAAAATGCAATAAGTGAAGCAAGGTGCGCTATATTAGATTTCTGATGTTCTGGGGTGAAGATGACCCCCCAATAAAGAAGCACTCACCGAATGGTGCTTGTTTAAGCACTCTAATTGGTATTGATGTAATCCCCCTGGAGCGCTGGTGGGTAGGTGGGATATTTACTCTGACATCAGCGAGCGCAGATCAGTCAGTCCGAAGTGAGGTGAACACTCAGCACCTCACTTCGGACTATACTGAATTACCCCCTGACTGTCCCTGATTCTAAAAAGAGTCAAGTTAGCATTTCTAATCCTCACACAGGTCACTATGATTCTCTGGTTATACTAGAATTTCATAAATAAAAATAACTAAATGAAATAATATAGCTCCGATGGTGTTTTAATTAGATATAATCTGTTCCACTCTACTATTTTTCTGACGGTTTTTGGTAATAATTGCTTGGAGTGATTGGTTTTGGAGTATATAACTCTATGGGGGTAATTCATCAAGAAGCGAAGTGAGCTTATGATCCGTTCAGCTCACTTCGTTAATAATAGTATGCGCATGCTGATGTCCTGTACGCGGACATCAGCATACGCATTAAAGGGATTCCCGTCTCGGTGAGAGCAAAAGAGTTGCCTCGCCGAGACAAGAATCCCTTTAATGGGCATGCTGATGTCTGCGTACAGGACATCAGCGAGCGCATACTACTATTAGTGAAGTGAGCCGAACGGATCGTAGCTCACTTCGCTTCTTGATGAATTACCCCCTATGTCTAGATTTTTTGAGTTGTAACTCTTTGTTTATGCCTTTCCACATTTGGCAGCAATGAATGATTGCATTAATATAATCTGCAAAAATATCATTACTTCTGAAATCCTTACATTCAGTACTGTATCATTAAGCTAGCTTTGTTGAAGTATCAAGTACATACAGAACACACAACTCCCAACTAATTTCAATAGGAAACACTGTCTGTAGCAGATACTTTAGATAATGCTTCTCTGTACAAGATGATATTATCATTATATATATATATATATTTTTTTTATTGGACTAACAGTCTTTTTAAATAAACAAGCTTTGGGAGGGTTCACTCTCCCACCTTCATCAGGTTCAAGACAATATATATACGTATATATATATATATATATATATATATATATATATACACTGTATATATGCGCAACATATCATATTATTCATACTGAATATATTTTATTGATGACAGATTGCACCAGCCATTAACAGGTTTGGGTAAAAGAGCACAAAATGGCTAAATATTAGTGCCACAAATCTCCATCAGTTCTTCCTTGTGATTTTTTCTTAAGAAATATTATAAGAATAAGAAATAAAATATAAAATAAAAATGTTAGATTCAAAGGCATTAAGGCTAGGTTCACACTGGTGTTTTTATGTAACGTGTATATACGCCACGCATAAAAACAAAAGAAGCCATGCTATGTAAACCTATGGCACTTAACTTGTTCCGGCCACACTAGCGTATGACACATATATGCTGCGTACAGAACACTTACAAAATGTAGCCAGATAGGAGAAGCCACGAATGCCGAGGGAGCATTCACACTATGTTGGGTAAGTACAATAGAAATGTATGTCTAGAAAATACTCTGGACTGAAATACGCCGGCGTATTTTCTAGATGCGCATTTCTAAATACACAGTGCACATGTGTGAACCAGGCCTTAATTGCTGTCTTGGACAAGCACAAAACAATACTAATAAATGGATTTTGCATTCTCGGCAATGATTTGCAAACCTTTCTGATCTTTATCAACTATTATCACAAAACAAATCTAATTTTTACACAGCTGTATAATGAATGGCACCAAAGCTAATTGCCTAAATATTTATAAACATATTTATTAAAAATCAGTATTTATCTGTATCTAACAGAAATCATGTCATGTTTCAGCAAGGGGGATTGACAGAGCCTTTTTTAATGCATTGTATTTTATCAATTATTATCTTCTTAGGGATTTATTCAACGATAATAAATAGTAAACTGTAAAAGAGTATTGAATTGAGATTGCACTTTGTGTAATCACTAAAGTTATATTGTAAGCATTTGTTGGTATGAAAGCAAATTTTGTATCTTGGGAAATGACAGCAGCAAAATTATTCAGATTTTTTTAAATTAGAAACAGGAAATACTCCAAACTATAATACAACATTCAATACATATTTTAAATAAGCCTTTCTTCAAAGTCTAATGAGGTTTTATTCAGCATTCATACCCCTGCTGGTTACCTGTAATTCATTCATCATGATGAGAACATCCAGCTCAAGGCTCTGTCTGTGTCTTTTTTCATATGAACTTTTTTTCCAATACCATAATTTATGTATTTCCATAAAAGTGTTTTTTTTAATGTAACCACTATGTGGCCAATGAGTTCCCAGCATCTACCATCATGTTATTTTCCAAGTCATTTATTCAACCAAACATTTCCATCGGCAAAATGATTCTGACAAGAGCAAGATATATGTGACAATAAAAAGCATTGAAAGTAGCTGCTTGATGATTTTAAAATGCCTATAAAATTGATTTATTAAATGTTATTTACCTTATAGTATGTAAGACAGGGCTACCCAGCTTTCTCAACACAGTAGGATGATTATCATGTTATTTTCACATACTAACAACCCTACTGCTCTTAAGACTATGATGTTTTATATAACACTGGAACTAACTTCAACATCATGCACTCTCTATGGACACCTATTCAAGGTAGCCATTATTATCATGTTTCATTAGTGTCATCCTAATCATGCCACTCTACAAGGGACCATACAAGCACTGCATTATGACAACATACTATAAATAAAACTACATGAAGGGTGTGATGAAAAAGAATAGTATAGGCTGAGAACAAAGAACTTTCAGTCTAAAACAGGGGTCGGCAACCTATGGCTCTTGAGCCAGATGTGGCTCTTTTTATGGCTGCATGTGGCTCTTTGACTGTAACGAGTGGTGCTCACATGCAAGCACCGCTCATTATAGTTTGCCTGCTAATTGCTGGCAAGCGCTGTAGAGAGACAAAGTTCTCTCAGTGCTACCGGGTTGCTAGCCAATCCGGAGCCGCAATGTCGCCGACTTCCAGGTTGCTAGCCAATCCAGAACTGCTGACATCACCGCGCTTCCAGGTTGCTAACCAATCTGGAGCAACTGACGTCAACTATGTGATGTCAGTGGTTCCAGATTCAAAAGGGCTGAGAGAGCCGCACATATATGGCTCTCTCAGCCCTAAAGATTGCCGACCCCAGGTCTATAGGATCTGTTAAGGCTGCTAGGGGGATATTTACTAAGGTAATTTCTATGGTTTTGCCCGATTTTTTTTTTTTCTTGCTTTTTTTCACTGCATTTTCCTTTTCCCCTAATTTATGAATAGTCAAAAATAATATATCTATTTGGAAAAAAGCAATATCAATAAATATCGATGCATTTACACTGCTAAAAATTACATTACTTTCAATGGAGCCCTTTGATATCGATATCGCCAGTATTTTCGCCAAGGAATTTTTGTGCCCCATCTCCATAGGGAATAATGTTTTTTTGCCACTCTCAACCAGGAGAATTCTTGAACAGGTAAAAAAAAAAAAAAGTTAAAATGGCTTAGTAGATTTCGATATCGGAGAAAATCAGGCAAAAACGGCACTCCATAGAAATTAGGTATACATTAATACTAATTCATACAAATTACAAAACAATATGCAAGGGTTTGTATGTCACAGTGTCCAATGTTTTGTCATATTTTATGTAGTGTCTGTTACATAAAATCACTCAGAAGCTGCCTAGAAAAGTCACCCATAAACGTGTGGACAAGAAGAATTCTTAAAAGAGAAGCCAACTGTTACTTTAAAGAAGCTGCATACTGTAAGGGCTGTGACTGGAGTAAAGGTTCATCAGTCAACCAAGGGCCCTGATATCATTACATTATATAGCAGAGTGGCTAACAAATCCATTTCTCACAAAGAGCAATATGAAAGAATGCCTTGAGTTTGCAAACCAAAATGAGAGAAATAGCTGGAATATGCATGAAGATCAGAGGAGACCAATAGGTTGTTAAATTTAAGGAGATATATCTGTCTCAAATATATCATGTCCCAGACTATAAAACACCTTGCATAAAGTATGTTAATGATCGTATTCTACTTTGGAGCTAATTTTCATCAGCAGGGTCTAGTTCTCTTGTTAAAATTAAGGTAACAATGAATGGTTGAACCTTTTTCGGAAATGCTGAAAAATAACCCGCTTCAGTCAACTACATGGTAGATCAGATGGAGACTTTGCTCTTGATCACTTTGATTTTTAACAGGTGTTTGTATTGTCTTGTTTTAATTGTTTGGAAAAGCACTAAGCAATACAAAATGAGGAATCGAACTTCAGAGTAATGTGAAGAAACAACAGACAAGCTAATAACACTGGATTTTTTCCTGGTATAATTGACCTATTAATGCTATTTCAGAATTAGGTAAAGACATTTCACTATGAACAAGGACATGGTCATTAATAAACAATGTACCTGTCTACAGATATTGAAGCACAGTTAGCTTTAGAGGAGTGCTTGGTATGTTAGTCACCCTGCAAATTGTGTTTGTCTTCATGGTGTGAAGAACTTTGTTGAACAGAAGGATATATAATTATGCATTGTTAGACTGCATTGAATGGAATGCACTCCCTGAAGAAATTCTACTGGCAGAAAATGCTTGTTATTTTTTTAAAAACATCTGTGACATTGTGGTGAACTTGTATTTTTTAACATCAACAAATGATCATGTTGGCACTCTAAGAAGACCTATTTAGCGTTTAGCTGTCCAGAGTGCCTGTGTTCCTCTACCAATGGAGAAGACTTGCATAGTAATTTTGCAATGGTTATTACCTTATAGAGTTATGAGGGTTATGTATGTCCTGGGCTACAAATAATCAGGGAATGGAAAAACGTTGATAGCATTAGCCTTCCAGAGCCTAGTGATCTATTCTTGATGCATTTGCTATCTTTGTAACTTCCAATGGAGTAGACTTCAATGCAAACAACCTTTTTTGCAGTGATGACTGACTACTAAAGATGAGATCATCTTTTCTATTTACACCTCAAATATAACATTTCTCATTTGGATTGACATACCAGTTACTTCTACAATGTTCCTATAAAAATGATATAAATATTACATATATAATATATAAGTGAATGTCTTATTTCATTGTTTTCCATTTTCTCTACTTCTTACTGGTTTTAGCCATCTAATTTTTGGGTGAATAGATCTTGATTTCAGTTGAACCATAGGTTCACATTTATATTGTGTCCCAGAATTCACTAACACGTTGAATGCAAATTTATTTTATAATTCAAATTTACTTTATAGAATTCTTTTCAAATTTTTAGAAGTGCAACAAAGAGGGTTTTTCTTTTTTTCATTTGTAGGCATGTGTGGTCTTTTAAGTCCTATGTTGACAAGCTTCTTGACTTGATCACTTTTTAAACCCTATGCACAGACTAGTGGATTGATAAAGACAGAATGACAGCTGGAATATTCTACTGTACCAGCAGTCAGCCTTCTCTAATATATGGAAACAAGAATAATAAAAGACAACTGCTGATTGGTTGCTATAGGTTACTAGACCTCGGTAAAGTTTGTCTCTGTTGAGTAATTCCCCTAAAAGTATTTCAATCCAATATTTTGCATTTTCATTTGACAATTTATATATTTTGTTTTCATGATCATTTGGCCAGGAGCTTGACAAAACTAATAAAAAAGTAACAATTTAAAACAGAATTTACAGCAGACTATTCAAAAAAGTAGGCCCTATTCACTTCTATCAGTTTCTATCAGATGAAGTTTCAGGAACTCTGATTTATGATGTGCCAGGGTAGTGGATCATAATTCGATTTGTGGTTCACAATAAGAAAATCAATCACAGAATTTCTGTTGAATAATTATTATTTCTTTTAACTGTCACTTGGCAAAAATGCATATGAAGGTGCCATTACACTTGTATGAGTTTACTTTATAAGCAATCACATATAGGGCTGTTAAAGTAGTGTTGCATTGGTTAATGGGAAATGTCCCAGTGGGCCCTGGCATCCCCCAACCTCCCTTTTGTCCCCAGCGCTTTTTTCTTTCACTTCAATCCTAGAGCAGTGCACACTTATAAGGCTGTAAGGAAGAGCACAGAGGAAGAGCGAGTGCATATATGATTAAGTATGTGCATACAGTATGTGTGAGTGTGTGCATGTGTTAGAGTGTGTGAGAATGTGCGCATGGGAGAGTGTCTCGCATGTGTGCTTATGTGTGAGAGTGTGTGCTTGTGTGAGTGTGCACTTGTGTGAGAGTGTGTGCATTTGTAAAAGTTTGTGCATGTGTCAGATTGTGCGCTTGTGTGAGAGTGTGTGCTTTTG
>WMED01012648.1:0-14739 GCA_019650415.1 Pipa parva
TGGAAGGGGGATCAGAGGAAGGAAAGTGGCATGGGGGCAGTAGAGGAAGGAAAGCAGCAGGGAGAGGGCAGCAGGGGAAGGAAAGCAGCAAGGATGGGGGAAGCAGGGAAAGGAAAGCAGCAGGGATGGGGGAAGCAGAGGAAGGAAAGCAGCAGCAAGGGGGAAGCAAGGAGGGGACAGGGAAAAACTTTATCTTTAAGACATTTTTCTTTGGGGGCATACCCTAATGAAATGGCCTGCGCACACCTATGGAGATTATACAGGGCTGAGGGATAGCACTTGAGGATAAAATCCTACTAGGAGCACTGAGGAGTAAGACACCTGCACGCTGCTAGTACTTCTATGCAGAGGTGGCGATGATCTGATTCTAATCCCCTGCAGGTGTGTGTGTGTGTGTGTGTGGGGGGGGGGGGGGGGGGGGGGGGGGGGGGGGGGGGGGGGGGGGGGTCGTTCATTATGACTCTGCCTAGGGCGCCAAAAAACCTGCACAGGGGAACAGTCACGGAAGTAGAGGACTGAGTGGAATTACACAAAGAAGGTTTTTCTGCAAAACAGTGCAATTAATTATATCACGTACATTAATTTTAGCTTGTGCATCTATAAAGTCTCTTCAATATAATTATAGTTAATAATAATAATACTAATATTATCCAATATCAGTAAACTTTCAATATACAGTATAAAGCATATACTGTAGCTCCACCGAAAAATATATTATAGTACCGTAAAGTATATAGTACAATATAAACAAACACCCATCGGTCATTCACATGTATAACTTTACATAATACATATTCATGACTGGGGATGAAATATTCTGCAATAAAAAAGTACTAATGTTTCAAAATGACAATATCATATTGGAAGTGCCAACTATAGGGAAATAGTAGTAGTGTACTGATTTTGCCACAGTTTTTTTTATTTCTACCATTAATATTATTATCATAATTTCATTGTAAATACTGTTATTGTCATTAAACTTTTATTTGCTGGAATCCATAATTACCAGTAAAAATAAGGGAAAGTAACAAAAATATCAATAATAATAATGTACCACAGACAGAAAGGCTATAATAGTAAATAACTGCTATTGCTGTTTGATAAACACATTTTTATTTTTTGAGTTACTGTCATTTTAAATACATGCTTTATACTGTATATCTTACTTACTAATTTAATTCCGTTTCAATTTACAGTCAGTTTATAGATCAAGTTCATTTTTTCCCCCCACATAATTCCTCTTCATCAGCTTTGATCAGGAACTTGAATCACAATATCACTGAGCTGCTGAATACCTGCTTTCTATATGGGCATCTTTAAGAAGGTGATGGTAAAATAAAAACCACTGAAAATAAGTAAATCATTTAGATTGCAAAAATAATATATGTAACAGTGGCAATCAGACAGGCATATAACTGTTTTAGACTGAACTGTTTCTTTAAAAAGCTATGGACAATGAACAAATGAAAGAGTTTTACAATGTGACCTATGAAAAAAATTAAGGTTTTATGTAACCTTTCCATATAAGCACTTGAGGCCTGTGCTCAGAAGGATCTCAGAATCTCTCTCCTAATCAGGAACATTTCCCGAAAAATAAGACATCCCCCAAAAATAAGACCTAGTGCAACTTTTTTCCAAGCTTAGAAATATAAGGCCTCCCCTGAAAATAAGACCTAGGGAGATAATTCAGCAAAGAGCAAATTTACCCTCCGATCCTTCACATCAGTACGCAGAGACTGTTACGAGTCTAGCCTCGCGAGCCTCGCCGAGACTGGAATCCCTTTAAAGCGTTCACTGATGTCTGCGTGCAGGACTCAGCGAATGTGTAACAGTCTCTGCGCACTGATGCGAAGGATCGGAGGGTAAGTTCGCTCTTTGCTGAATTAACCCCTAGCTGCAGTTAAGTACAAGAAATATACCGAACCAGTACTGTGATTCCCAAAAATAAGACATCCCCTGAAAATAAGACCTAGTGCTTCTTTAGGAGCAAAAATTAATATAAGACACTGTCTTATTTTTGGGGAAACACGGTAAGAGAAATTAGGGGAAAACCTTTACCTAACAAGTATTGTTTACAATTACAATGTTGAACCTAATATTTGTGTTGTTAAATTTCCATGAAGTTATGAATCACATATTTCACTGCAAAATTTATTCTGTGATTATTTGCACAAATGGGTATTGCCAGTTAGTGGGTGTTGTCTAAAACACTAAGCATTCTGTGCCTATAAGCTACTAGATATGTAAATCTTGTGCTGCGTGTTAGGCAAAATTAGAGAATATGTCAATGTTTCTAATGGCAAAGGGACACATCTTTAAAAGGGTGAATTCACCTGTTGAATTCACTTAGCTACAATTTGAATTGCATCGCCAAAATAGACGTGGGTTCACTTCTCAGGGGGTTATCCAATAAGGTGAGAATTTGACTGTCGAATTCACAAACAGTGGATTCCCATAGTAAATCCACTACAATTTCCCCATTGTAAAGTTGCGACAATTTTTAAAAGTTAAGATTGTAACAATTTTCCCATAATAAAGTCTCGATTGCAACAGTAGCAGCCTACTGCGACTGTCTTTATCTGGCGAATTCGCACCTATATGCAACAATTCGGACTTTAGTGAATAACCCCTCAGTGTTGACTAAGCAGCGAATACACTTGCTGAACGGGCAGACAGCAGTGAACGCTGTTGCATATACAATGTGCGAGTCAGGTGGATAATAGTAGGATGGGAAGTCATGCGAAGTAAGGCGAATTAGACAAGTGAAGGGCAGTGACGTCAGTCTCATCATATCCCACTAACTGTATTGTGTGAATATTCTATTTCTATATCACCTTGTCATTAGGTCATGTTGCCACTTAGTCGCAGTCGCCATTGTCACTGAATGGTCAGTGAATTCAGAGTTCTACGTCACTACATGCCCACAGAACATGTGACATAAATTTTGTTAATTTATCTAGAACAAAGTACTGCAGTTGATGTGTGTATCTGACCTAGTGCATTTATATTTTCTTCACAGATAAAAAAAGTGTTAGTGCACGAGTGTGTTTGGAATGTGTTTGTAATAACCTTCCTGTAGTGCGTCTCAGACTGTATAGAGAAAGAAACTGAATTTAAAAAGAAATGGTAGAGAAAACAATGTAATAAAGAATGTGGACATATAAAAGAAAAATGCCTGCAATAGCACTAACAATAGATTTTTTTCAGGACAGTTTTTTTTACACTGATCTTCAATACATATTTCTACCATTTATCCATAAATAAAACTAGCTGTTTTGCCTGTGCTTGTCTTGTGCCATTTCTAGCATCCTTTTTATTAAGCATTTGAGGCGCTTTAGTAGCTGCCAGTCATCCTGCTCTTTCCCTGTTCTTTAAGGCCAGGCTCACACTGGCGTTTACATAATGCTGCGCTTAAAGAAAAGCGCATCCCAAAAATACGCTATCAAATTCAGGATGCACTTTTCTATTGTACTTACCCGACACAGTGTGAACGCTCACTCGGCATTCGTGGCTCCTCCTATGTGTGCACATTTTTTGCGTCACGTCCTCATGCTTAGGAAATACCCGAAGCGTTCCAGTGTGCGAACACTCACATTCAGCACTGATGTGGCCGGAGGAAGGTAAGTTCCATATGGATTCGCGGGGTGCATTTTTTTTTAAGTGCAGTGTATATGCGCAGCGCGGAAATACACTGGTGTGAACATGGCCTAAGAAATATTTGGGTGAACCGGTTTCAGGCTGATTTTTTCAGCTAGTCTATTAAAGAATATGCAGACAGTGTTTTAGCAGAGAATATGTGACATTCACTAAATGCAAGCACAATGGCAATGCTTTTAACAGTTACAAACTCCTATATGTGTATGCATATAATTAAAAAATGGCTTACTTTCCCTTTTCCCTTTGATAAAAGCAGTACTAGAATGAGGTTATATTTCTGATTGCTACTGTTTATCCTTTGGAAAATAAAATCCCTTTGGGGTGTCATTATGAGCAAAGTAAAATGTTCACGTTTCATGGGAAACCACTCTGTGGTGCTTTAACTTCACGGACTTGCTGGTTTCACCACAAGAGCATTTAAACGGGCAATATCCTGACCATTTATGGTATCTGAAAACCATAAATATTTGTATGGCTTCTCTTCCTCAGCAAAACAGGAGGTTCTCTTAACTGTGACACATTATTTATGTTAAACTTGTTACAGGCTAAAAAACAAACAAGCAAGCATTGCTATATACTCACAAAGTTACAAAGCCACAGTCTCGCAGAAATCTATGAGTAATATTTCATTTAAACTCAACAAAAAAATAATGTTCTTTGTGCAAATATAATACAGTATGCCCAATTGTTTTACTGCAGTTTTATAGAAAATGGATGTCAGGACATAATGCATTTTTTAAGAAGTAATTTTGTTATAATGACGATTATTTTATGCAGTATTTAATACAATGTAATGCTCCTAGAATATGCTACCCACAATCCTCAGTGCACTACTGCTATCCAAGGCCCCTTACACCCACCTGGTGACCTGGTTCCCAAGATAGGGAATTTTGGCTGATGTTGTACAATAAAGACAGAGTAGATACCAGGCATTACAAAATAAATGTCAGTTGAGCAGTGACATAGAAGGCACACAACACAACAACATGCAGCTTCCAGGCATAATAGAAGGAACATCACATACCTCCTTTTATTAAGAGTGCTTAAACTGTCACATGTCCAGATTCATAGTGAGAAACTATCCTTACTGCAACTCTTTGCTGGGGCAAGAGCTACCCTTTTGCTTAAAGGAGACCTAAAGGTATAAAATAAAAAAGATGTATTAAAAAACTTAACTTATATTGCGTTCAGTCATTATAGTCACAGCATGAATTCTGCTGTAATTTTTCTGCACTGATGCTGACCCCATAACGCGTAGGGTGACACAGAAGCCAGTGTGAAGCTCCTCCCACTTTGTTGAATTGGGCTCACACATCATCATCATGCTTATTGCAGGGAGCATTCTCATTGGCCCCTGCAATGAACGTGATGATGTTAAAATGATTTTTCACCGCCGGTACAACCAAGTGGCAAAGTGTACAAAGTGTTGATTCTCAAGATTAATAAAGACAGAGCCTCACCCTTCTGTTGAACACATGGTAAACAATATCCAATCATTAACAAATGATTATGTGATCACCACAATCAAGTAACATGACAAGTAATATGAAAGATAACATATCTGGTTAGGCTGGGTTCACACTAGATGATTTTCAGCTGAGCTGGAAAAACAATATCCATTGTTTCCTATGAGATAATCTACACAAGCTATTGTGTTTTGCACCAAAGAAAATAATTAGCCTAATTGAAAAAATTCAAAATCAACCAAACAAGCAGTGCTACTAGTGTAAAACTGTGAATAACTGTGACACAAAATGTGTGAATGAATAAATAAATACAATAAACAAGGTGTAAAGACGTGAAAACGAAATGAACAGAAATGAAATGTCTATATGTGACAATGTTCACTTGCAGCTCTCTTCCAGGAGTGTGCTCTCCTGTTCCAGTTTAAAACAACTTGCTAGCAGTGTTCTAAAAGAAAGCGCAACAAACAATAGCACCTGATAGTGCCTGAATTTGTTATGCGAAATAACAATGAAAGGAAAGGACCAAATGTGCCAATGGTGCACTGTGCTGTAAAGTGAAAGACCACCCAAAAAAGTGGCAAGTGAGAAGGTACTGCAAACTGCTCACCAGATTTCAATTTCTTTTTGGCTTTGATAGATTCAAAGGATAAAAATGTAATAGATTCCTCTTTTTATTTCCAAGTTCAGGAGTTTCTGGTAACACACTTCTTTTTGAGGTACGTGTGCTCACATCCGCAACCCAAATGGGGGGAGACAAAAAATCTCTGATAGTGTAGTACAATAAGCACTTTAATGGTAAAATAAAACAAACTCAATATACTCACTAACACAAAAGAAATATGAGCTTTTCAAAAATCCAACATGGTGGAATTTTGAAAAGTAAAAACTTTTCAAATGAGTAAAATGATGAGTAAAAACGAACAGCAGGATGGCATAACCGATTTCCTAGAATTGACCGCTCTGTGTGCTGGACTCTCTGTACCAGACTGCTCTCTCTCTCTATGCATTTCGCCTGTGAGGCTTCTTCAGGAGAATAAGTGCAGTGAATAAGTGCAGTGAATAATATGATATTATTCACTGCACTTATTCTCCTGAAGAAGCCTCACAGGCGAAATGCATAGAGAGAGAGAGCAGTCTGGTACAGAGCGTCCAGCACACAGAACGGTCAATTCTGGGAAATCGGTTATGCCATACTGCTGTTAGTTTTTACTCATCATTTGATCCACCATGTTGGATTTTTGAAAAGCTCATATTCCTTTTGTGTTAGTGAGTATATTGAGTTTGTTTTATTTTACCATTAAATTGCTTATTGTACTACACTATCAGAGATTTTTTGTCTCCCCCCCCATATGGGTTGCGGATGTGAGCACACGACCTAAAAAAGAAGTGTGTTACCAGAAACTCCTGAACTTGGAAATATAAAGAGAAATCTACTGTATTACGTTTTCATCCTTTGAATCTATCAAAGCCAAAAAGAAATTGAAATCTGGTGAGCAGTTTGCAGTACCTTCTCACTTGCCACTTTTTTGGGTGGTCTTTCACTTTACAGCACAGTGCACCATTGGCACATTTGGTCCTTTCCTTTCATTGTTATTTCGCATAACAGATTCAGGCACTATCAGGTGCTATTGTTTGTTGTGCTTTCTTTTAGAACACTGCTAGCAAGTTGTTCGTGGAGGCTTTAACTGAAAAAATTCAGCTGAATATCAGCTAGTGTGAACCCAGCCTAATAATGGGTGAAATTTAATAAACTTGAAAAGGCAATTTTGGCCTTTTCGAGTTTACTCTGTGTAGATCTCGGCTGTTTGATCAGTAAAAATTGACTGATGCTTTTCGATCGACCTTCACCGATTGAAACTTTTCGGTTGAGTTTTATGATCAGACTTTTCGATGGAAAGGTAGACATATTTTACATTAGTAGCATTTTACATTAGTAGCTACCTTTTCATCCAAAAATCCGATCGAAAAACTCAATAGAAAAGTTTCAATCAGTAAAAATCATTTGAAAATTATCGATCGAATTTTACCAATTATACAGCTGAGGTAAATACAAAATCAGCCTATTTGAGTTTATTAAATTTCGCCTGAATCGAATCCAGTACTGAATGAAGACCAAGTAAACAAAATAAAAAAGTCTTTGAAAAAACACTTTCTTTGTGTCTTTCTTGTAAACATATCTCAGGTAGGTTAGGGAGTGCTGCGCTTCCTCTGGGATAAAAGGAGAGAAATGAAGGATGGTGCAGATCACTTTGATAGCTTAAATAAACAAGTGAAATACTACTTATACTTTATAAGTGGTTTCGCGCTTTGGATTACTCTGGTGTAATCCTAACCATCTGTGGTTCCTTCTGCAGGATATGGCAGGTTCCCTCTTAGGGTTCCAAACAGGTAATTGTCCTGTTGATTGGGTTGATTCCCAGTTACCTTTCTTAGGTCACAGATGTCAGAAACTCACATGAGAGTTTAAAAGTAAATTTTTTTAATTGGAGGTTTAAAACTTTACAAAAATGATGTAAACTTCCTAACCTACCTGAGATACTTTCAACTATCTGTCCAACGGAGAAGCAAGCTGCTGATCTGGGAAAAAATCTCTGAGCTAAGCTAAGGTTAGAAGCTTAGCACCATAAAGCACAGGTGTTCGACTACCAATTTTCTTGTGAACATATCAGTGAAAACATATATACACTGTACATAAGTACAGTTCTCATATGGGATTGATACAAACATTATTGGTGTACTCTAATTGCTCCATAGATCCTCTCTTAGGTTGTGTACCTTACTATAGACTTAATTCCTGTAACTTTAACTCTGCACAAACATACATTTTCATGTTTGTATTATGGCAGGGGTGGGCAATTAATTTTCCCAAGGGCCGCATAAGAAATTGGGATGGTTTTAGACTATGGTATATACATGGCAGGAGTTCCGTGGGGATATATAATTGATTGAAAGAGACAAGTAAATTCTTCGAACATAATTGAATAAAGCATTTTAGACACTGGTTTTCATTCAAGCCACAAGGGGATTTATTGGTTATTGGTTTCTGTATTGTGCTGGATGCTGCCTACATAGTGTGCTCACTCTGGACATCAGGATCTCCTTTGCTACTCTAATATTAGATGAGATGATCCTCTCCATTTTATGTTTCCTATAACCCGTTAATTCATTGTAAGGTGTCTAGACAACCAGTTACAATTGTAAAAAATAAAAACTTAAGCCATGTGCCAATAGAAGAGGATTTCTTAGAAGCTAGATCATTTTTAGTTATTATTAGAAATCTATAGATCATTAATACTCTGGTGATTGTTACCTACTTGCTGCTCAGAGTCTAAAATTCCACCAAAGCTAAATGATCTCATACAAGAGTTTTTAGCAGGACAAATAGGATTTGACTATTTAAAGATACAATAAATGTCAGGAGTATGTCAAATCTTTTAGATATTGCAGCAAAGATGCCTTCATGTAATGACTGTTGCAACATCATTCCCTATATAGATCTACATGGAGAAATATCTCCTGTGCCAAAGACTGACCAGCTGTCACGGAGTAGAAATGTGGACCCACTGTACTACCTTGAAGTTTGTCTTAGGTATGCTGCGAGGCGCGGAATCTAAGAGATCTCTGGTCTTCGCCTTTAACCTCCGCAAGGAGGTACTGGTTTTAGCTGCAGGAGACCTCCAGGTCGCGACCCCCGAGCGTACCCTCCAAGGTAGTTGCTAGTAAGGTGCAGGAGCAGACTTGAAATACAGGAACAGACTTGGAATAACTGAATAGACACAGGAACAGATTTGGGAATAACTTGATAGACACAGGAACAGACTTGGAATAACTTGATAGACACAGGAACAGACTTGGGAATAACTTGAACAGGCACAGGAACAGACTTGGGAATAACTGAATGAATAAAGGACTATCACTTTAATCATCGGAAGTTTAGGAACACCAGGAAGCAAGGATTCAGGAACACAGTAGTAGTAGTATAAATAACAGCAGAATGCCAGGAGACCTGTATAGCTGGAAGCTTAGGCACTGAATGCCCAAACTGTCCAGCCTTTTAAACTTCCCGCTGCTACCAGACGCAGCGGGTGCGCTTCCGACACTTACGTGTCATGTGAGCGCGCACGCCGCCGGCAGTGCATAAATACCTGGCAGGCGTGGCTTGTGCGCCTAGGGAGAACGCGCCGAGGAGCCCCTGCCAGGTAAGGAACGGCGGCCATGCCGACCGTTACACCAGCAATACATATTTCTTCAGTCATAGTACATTGTGAGACAAATGTGTTTCATTGGAAAAAATAGTAACTGAAGATGAATTGACTGATGAACTGATTAAAAACTGACTGCTGTACATGATCTTTTAAATATCTAACTCATTTACTGTAATACCTGTTACGAAACATGACTCACTTCCTTCCTTAAGCAATTCTCAACCTAAGCTCCTTTCCTTCCTGTCACCTGACATCTCCACAATCTTACTGGGATACTTTAATATTCCCATTCACTGAGACTGTTTTGCTGTTTTTATGGAAAAGACTCCCTTTTACATCCTAATTTTCAACATTTTAAAAATGGGACAGATAAGAAAAAATATTTTTATTTAAATATACAATAAACTTCCATTAGATCAAGTTATATATCAGTATATATGTATATGAACACTATAGCTGTAAGGTCTTATTCACAGTGCAAAATAATTTGTATTGATAAAACAGTTCTGCATTCCTATTGTAATTTCATATAGAAACACATTCTGTTTTACTCCAGTGGCCCCTTTAACTGTGCAGGGACCATTTGCTAGCATCTGATTGAACATTGCACACTGTGGGGATTATTCACTAAAGTCTGAATTGTTGCGTATAGTTGAGAATTATCCAGATAAAGACAGTAGCAATATACTGCTATTGTCGGAGTCACATCTTTATAATGAGAATATTGTCGCAGTTGTGACTTTATTATGGGAAAAGTGTCGCAATATTAACTTTTTAAAAATTGTCGCAACTTTACAATGGGGAAATTGTAGCGGATTTGCTATGGGAATCCGCTGTTTGAGAATTCGACAATCGAATTTGCACCTTAGTGAATAACCCCCACTGTGTGTACAATCAGCTATAGATGCACTGAACATTCTAATTAGCACAGTTCAAGATAAAATATGAATTGCAAGTTTTGCAGTCAGGAGCAATACTTCTCCAGGGCCAGTGCATGATCTGGCACATTACAGTGGTCGCGGTGGCAGCTACTGACCCTTTAATAAATAAAGATTAACTGAAAAATGTGTAATTGCTTATTTTAGAAAAGAGGCATTTAAAATGGGACATGATTAATACAGTAAATACACATATGAGAACTTCATGTATGATGGAAGGACATTCCTTCAAAATTGAAAGAAAAGATGTTTAACCACCAGCAAAGGAACATATTCTTAAATCAAGGGCGATAATCAAGTAGTACAATTGCCTAAATAAGGGATGAGGTGATAAGGGATTCTTTGGAGGGGTTTAAGATAAACAAATATTATGTACAGTTTTTTTTGGGGTTGTTAAGGCTTATAATGTGTTTTATACATTTCTAGAAAAAAAATAAAATAGAAAGTTATTATTTTGAGACATATTTATCAGAGTCCTATTGTCATGGCGATGGAGCAAATTGACATGTAGTACTTTCTGAGCATAGTCAGGGGAATAGTAGCAGTGGTGCATTATAGCTAATTTATCATGAACAGGTGTATTCTAGTGAACTGATATCATCTTTACATGAATCTGTGTAAAGGAAACAATGTCACTATAACTATCTCTTTCTGTATTAAAGGGACAATAAAGCCTGTAAAAAAGTGCTTTCTATTCTTTGACCACCTAGTATTAAGTACAATGACAAGTTTAGACTTGAAGATTTTACAAAATAGTCATAGCAATAGGGGAAAAAACAAGCACTTGGATTAGAAGTTATCACATAATCCTGGCCCCTCCTCCTGTTCCCTCTGTGCAGACTGTTACTAATGTGCAGCATTTAGATTACTAAGCAGCTTTTGACTCTGAGCTGTTTTATGTTTTTTGTTTTTTTTCAGTTTTTCATTTTCTCTGAACTGCCTTACACTCAGTTTCCTGAAGCAATCGAAAGTGAAAGTGAATTTGTTTAAAGAGGGGGAGCATGCTCAGTTAGTGAGCATAGCCCTTGACTAAGGGGGCAGGGACTAGGATTAGCTGAAATGCTCTTCTCTAAGTGCTTGCTTTTTCTGCTATTGCTATGACTATTCTGCAAAATCAGAAAGCCTAAATATGTCATTTTAACACTTCTTATACTTAATAGTAGTAGATGGCCAATAAATAGAAAGCACTTTATTTGTAGCCTTTAATGTTAATTTATTTTCTACATCAAGGGTATGAGAAAAACAATGTCGTAATTTTGTCATGTTTTGGTTGCCTGTATTATCGCCAGAGAATAAAATCCTTTTTATATTAATTTCAATAGCAGGCAATTCCCAGCATATGTTGGCACTTGGTCACCACATGTAAGCCTTTTGTGTAAAATGGCATTAGAATAGTAGCAGGAACCCAGCTGTAAGCCCCCCAAAAATTTCCTATTTGGCAAAGTCAAATCCACATATCCATCTGTTATAAATTTTTGCAATGAAAGTGAATTCACCACTTAGCAGAAATGAACAATCTTTTTCTGAAAGTTCAGAATTAGGTACGTGATGATTTGTTGCAAATTTGCGCATCTATGGGACAATTTGCACAATTTGATAAATATGCACCTTAGTTCTGAAACATGTCTGTTGACCAAAATGGGGTTGAAACTTTTTCATCTATAGGGCTCCTGGCCTACATGAGGGTTTCTTCGCTACCTTCTACATTAATACAGAGATAGTTTTTACAATGGTGGATGTTTTTACTTCAAGAGCTAAATCTACCTCCATACATATACATATTTCACCCACTTATATGCCTCCTAAATAGTTGTATTAAAAATGTCAGATTAACACTGTATGCTCTGTACTATCCCTCTGTAGCTTACACAGTACTCCAGACTCACAGCATCCATTTTGAATACATTATGAATGCAAATCTGGACCTGGGATGTCACTGCTGAAGTTCTGGCAGCATTAAAACCCAGTTGGAACTTTTAAACTGTTTTCCCTGATTGCATGTACCACGGCCAATACATTTCAAGTGCTTTAAATTGTCATAGATCATATGTCCCTTGTATACCATTGGTTCAAGAAGGCGGATTGACTTCCTTGCTGCTATTACATAAAATGGAAAGGACCTTGTTAAGTAAACTTTATGAATTAATGTCTGCTCATTTATAAATAGCACTATTGTATAATGCTACTTGTAACGTACATAATGCTTGTCTAAATATTTTATTCCTATTTATCACTAGTTCTCCTTTCGTTTCTTTTCTCAATCTTCCCAACTATATAATTATAGATAACCAGTAATGTACAATCTGAAAAATATACTTTGCTTCTAATGCAGTTGGAAATAGTTTGACTATTTGACCATTTCAATGTTTATTTGAGACACACAGTAGACATAAATTTAAATGACTACTGCACAGACAGAAACCTGCAGCTTCTGTCATCTTTTCCTGGACAATATAATATGCTGATGGTGCCAAATGGTACTCTAATCCATTCAAATAATGCTTTCCAAATGGACTGATGGATGTCATGTTTTTGGCAACTCCTGGGTACAAAGAAACCTGCCAAATATCAACTGCAACATTAAGCAATAAACATAATTGCAATCATGCTAGTGGTGGGAGGATATCACCCTGCGCCGGATGGACATTTTCTCAGGCTTAAATGTTTTTCTTAATTATTTAAGATCAACAGTTTCTGACAGTATCATTTTTCTTTGACTTCAGCCTTTAACCTAAGAAAGTGCTTTAAAATGTAATTTACTGCCGCTCTAACCACTTTTCTATTTAGCACATTTACTGGAAGTGAAAATACTTTTGTAATTAAAAAAAAAAAAAAGATCTGTATCCTGGGTGATTAAATACCAATGTATAATGTTTATTCTTGCTTTTTCTTTTCCGTATTTGTTAACTTCTTATCGGTCTCAAAATTCATAGTCCTGCCCCTTATTTCCAACTGTGCCCATCAACCTCTCCATGTGGAATTCTATATTAACTAAAAAGGGGATAATAAGAGCCAACAATGAAACTTCTATATGAATTTTTTACCTAATTAAAGGGATATTATCATCTCCCTGTCTTTCATTTTTAAATCTTTCTTTTTCTTTCTTATATAGATTTAACAGGGCAGTTTGGTGCAGCTAAATAAAGGGAATTTATGAACAGGACGTAGGCAATAAGAGCAGGGCATTTTGGGTGGTGGAGCAGTTCAATTACTAGTGGAAGGAAGGGTTAGCTGGGCACCATTCTTTATCTCAGAAGAACAGAGAATAGGGTCAGCAGTGAGAGACAGGCAATGTTAAAGCATAGAATCAAGTCCTAATGTTTTTTAAATTGCTGTGGCTGAAGGACCAGGGGGTTATTGATCAAAGTGAGAATTTGACTGTCAAAGTGAATTCCCATCACTTCATGTTGCTATGTTCTGATTCTCTACTTCTTATTGACTAAACAGAGGATGTGCACATTTGACAAAAGTCTTTCTGCCCAAAATTTGTTATGGCATGAATAAATACTTGCAAGCACTGTGTATTCTATTTTTCTATATTCACGATTACATTGCTTGTGGGACAGGACACACAGAGGAACAGTGTTTTCAAAACCAAGTGCTGGGACCTCTGCTTTCAGTCTGTGTACAATGTTTTTATATAGTCAACTTCAAAATTCCAGTTAAACAATCACCCCTAGGGGTCTGGACTCATTGGGATATAAATTATTCCACAGAGCACCCTGGAATAATTAGACAAATGGTACAACAAGAGGGCAAGCTTGGTAGTTTAGCAGGACCCTTTTCTTCATCCCTCAACCGATCATATCACTATTAGGCATATTTCCTAAGAAATAAATTGAAAAGAATGTCTCATTTGCCTCCTTTTCTACCTCAAAGGTTGTTTGGTGATAATGAAATTGACTGAAATCTACACATCTTTTCATGAGGTGAAGAAAGCACCTTGGTCATCAAGGTGGATGGGAATTTGATAACCCTCATATTATATACATATTGAATGTATATACTTATTATCACATATTAGTAAGAGTCCTTCACCAAAAATACCCTGAAGTTTTGAGGCCAGTGATGCAGTATATACTTATAGAATTCTGACACCTAATGAGTGACAATACTGGTGTTAGATGATTGCAATAAAGCTTGATGATTGCAATAAAGCTTGACTGCTTGTACAGAATAAAGTAAGGACTGACACAAAGGCACTTCAACTCAGCACTGTGATGTATAAGTACCTGCACCAGATACATTAGGGTGCTGGAAACCTGTGTCTCATATACTAAAAAATAGAATATATTATATATATTATACTAAAAATAAAGAGAAAAGGAGATAGAGTAAAGCAGGGGCCTCAAACTCGCAGCCCGCGGGCCATTTGCGGCCCTCGGAACGCTAGTTTGCGGCCCCCGGTTGAGTGCTGGATCTGGCACAGAAGGAGTCCTGGCTGACTCCCTCCGTGCAAAGAGGAGGGCTCCT